>PITA01029226.1:0-18195 GCA_004023965.1 Spilogale gracilis | reverse complement strand
GATGAGGACAGGACCAATCAGATTTCCAGGAGCAGAAGATTGTGTATGTGGCCCCTCATTAAAAAGATGTTGGTTATGAACAAGCTTCAGACAAAGGGCTCTGGTCCTGTCCAGGGATGGTAAACAGGGGGATCAGTATGATCTCAGTTTTCCTGCCATGAAAAAGTGCACCAAAAGTTTATGAATTTATAGGTCAGCATTTCACACCAGGGTTTCTGCAGTGAGGTACTTTCTTCCCCTTCCCCCAACCCCACAATGTTTAGGCAGCTGGTCACAGACATGAATGGGATGGAACCAGAAACAGTATGCCATGCTGTAGATTGCCTGTGGGGAGAACTGTGAGCACCTTTAGGAGCTATGGACAGCCTCTGGCCAAGAGCTGTTGAGGAATTCTGCCAACCTCCCGTGCCAGCTTGCGAGTGGATTCTCCTCAGCTCAGCTTCCAGATGAGAACACGGTCAGCACACACCTTAACCTTGGGGGACCCTGAGCAAAGGACCAGGTAAGCTGTGCTTGGAAGTCCTGAACCATAGACACTGAGAGGATAAATAGGCGTTGTTTGAAGTCACTAAGGTTGTGGTAATCTGTCATGTACTGTAGAAAATGAATATACCTCGCCAGACCATATTCTCCATGGGCATTTTGATGGCTTCATGTTGAGAGTTCTTGAGGTCTCAGATGATGGCGCCCAGCCCTCCCCTTCCATAGGCTGTCTACACTGGAGGCTCTGAGAGGCTCTCCATGATTGGATGTCCTTCTGAAGCACAGTTTTAATCTTGAGGCACAGTCACCGTCAGTGGCAGAAATACTAAATAAAGCTTAAGTAACTCAGTGCTTCCCTTTGTCATGGAGTCCCTCATCTTATGATCCTCTTACTGTGTCAAGTCCTGGGCTAGGCATCTCAGCAGAAATATTCATGGTGAAGACCAGAACTGCCTACAAAAACCTAGAGCCCCGGGGAGAAGAGTATGTAGATAAATAACCTCAATATAAGGCACATTTGTTGTCCAGGCAATAAGGCAATCATAAGGAAGATATGAACCCCTTCTCTCTGAGCATTTTCTCCCCCAAGTTGCCTCTACTGTCCAGGCTGCCTGTCCTCCCACACTCACATGTTCTCATTCGAGATGCTCTTCTGTGGGTTCCTTCCAACTCTAACAAAGAAGACACAATGGGGGCTTCACTTCCCATGACCTAGCCGCTGAATTTTATGACATTCTTAAATGTTGTGCATTTTGTTTTCTAAATGACTCTGTATTCAGTGGTTCTCATTCTTCAAAAAAAATTTTATATAGGGTGAACCAAGTTTTTAGCCCCACATCCTTCCTCTATTTCATTAGTCTCTCATTCCCTACAGGACTCTGCTCCTTCCCCTCTATCAAGTGCTGATTTCAAAAAGAGCATTTGCTGTGTTAGCCATCCAGGCTGGCAGCCTCTTCCAAGTGGGTCTTTGCAGATTCAGCTTAATCATTGTGCATGAAAAGGGTTGGTTACCATTTGGATGGGTTAATTATGGAGGCGCCTAAGAAGACCTCTTCAGACAAGGAAGAAGTAATCTTGTTGACTTGCGCATACAACCAGTTCTTCCCATCTCCCCTGTGACCAGTATCATCTAAAATGCATGGATGCCGTAGGATATTTTTGATTGTCACAACTCAGGGGGAGCAGATGTTTCCTTTGGCACCCATTTCCAGGGTTGCTACTAAATCTCCTCTAATGCACAGGACATTCTTCACAATAAAGAATTATCTGACCCAACTTGTTAGCCAGCTTGAAGTCAGGAACCCCTGATTTAACACTATATGTTTGGCAAAGAAAAAAGCAATAGCAACAAATATAAATAAAGTAAGGATTCTCTCCACTCACCCCATTTTTACCCTTCAGAACAGTCCTTCCCTCCCTTTGACTAGCCACTAGTGAAGCTTAAATGGAAATAAAGTAAGCTATTTTTTCTCCTTTGAGTTGCTGTTAGGAATTCATATTCCCCTTTATTAAATTTATCCAGAATGTGTACTCTGGATTAAGGACAGATGATATTATTCATTTAGAAAGCAAGTGAAGTCTACAGAGTTTCCCATGCCTTGATTCTCACCCCTGGGGTGATGTGGCAAGAAGCAGGCCAATGCTGTAGGTATCTATAAACACCAGCCTGCATCTGAGTGAAGAATGGATTCTCTCTTGATGCATGGGAGAAAGAGGGAGCTGCCTCCTGTCCCCTCCCAGGAGGATGGAGGAAAACCTTTGCTCCCTAAAGGTGGAAGGGAAAGGATCCTGGGTTCTCATTCTAAGTGTTTGGAGTGTGAATACATCCTTTCCAAGGCCAGGTGAGCTCTGGTGTCCCGTTTTCAAGACCTGGAGATGTTTCTGTCTCTAGACTTGAAATGTCAACATGCAGCCAGAATTAGAGCATCTCTCTGGGGTTCTTTCACTCGCTACAGTTGTATATTAACGTCCTGAGGCTTTCTCTGAGCCCAGGATCCCCTGTTTGCAGACAAAGGTATTCTGAAAGCCTTAATGCTACTGGAACATGAAAATACTTTCTTTCCAGGACCTCTGGGGGCTTAAGGATCTGCTCTTCCTTTTGTGATGGCCTTATGTAGAGCAGGTTCTCCCATCATGCAGAAGAAGACCAGCATACTTGTGCAGAGCCATCCTGAGTCACATCCCATGAAGGTTCTTCCCACAGATCTGATCAGAAAATTCTACTGGGTTAGTAGCTAACCAACCTTTCTGCAGGTGGGAATTTGGCCCTGGGGCTAACTGGTAGTGGAAATGCTTCTTAGTCCCCCTGAAGTCGGTCTAAGGGAGTTTCACCCAAGCGACAGACCTTTTCTGGATTTTTTCTGCTGTTGCTGTGCACACAGCGCACACAGTCAGCAGCCCTGTTCAAGGGCAGTCATAACACACTCTTGGCCTTTGGGGATTATTAGAAACAGTGCTTAAAATGAAGGGAAATCATTTTTAAGACTCCTTCAAATTGTACTGTTTGGGGGTAAATGTACTCTAAGTTATTCCCAAGGGAGAAAAATAATGCTGTTAAGTTGCTATTCCATACCTAGAATACAGGAGACAGAGTAGCACATACTAGGAAGTAGGAGCTTATAGTTTATGAAATAAAGCTTAAAAGTGAAACATCAAATATATTACTCATACTTCACTGGAGGTTTAAGTATTCACTGGGGAGAATTTGGTAAGAAGCCAGAAGCTGCGCTTGGTTCTGTCATCCATGCTGGATATCCTAAGAATAAGGGGTCGTTTAGCTCAAGTTCATTTTCAGGAGGTCGGTGACAAAGTGGGGTGTTCGAAGCCAGGGGTGCGCTAAGCCTCCTTTTACCCAGAGAACAACAGACAATGGCAGTGAGTTGTAAAGATTAGCTGTCAAGCTCTGTTTTCCGTGATTCCATCATGTGGCAAGAAACTCATTCTGGGTTTTTTTGGTCAAGTAATAAATAGATATTTTCTTTTCTTTTTTTTTTTTTAAAGATTTTATTTATTTGACAGAGAGAAATGCAGCGAGAGAGGGAACACAAGCAGGGGGAGTGAGAGAGGGAGAAGCAGGCCTCCTGCTGAGCAGGGAGCCTGATGTGGGACTTGATCCTGGGACTCCGGGATCATGACCTGAGCTGAAGGCAGTTGCTTAACCAACTGAGCCACCCAGGCGCCCCATAAATAGATATTTTCAAACAGGATCCAGTTTTCACTGAAGCTTAGGGAAGACATACACCATTTGCCATCCAAAGGTATCTGTTCATCTTGTGATTGTCCTAGGATGATACAAGTGAAGGCCACCTGAGTCCTTCTTCCCAGGAATTTCCAATCATAGTGGGAAGTAGAGCTATTGGATGGGAAACTGGGCATCTGCCTGTGGGTTTATCTTCAACTAGAAAGCATCCCCTGTTTCAGGTTGGAGGGTGAGATATATTCTCTGGAAAAGTTTAACAGGCTAATGGTTCCATTTCTGCAAGAACAGAGTCAACATGACCCTGTGTGAAATCACTGTTAGATGAGATGGTTTTCATTTCACCTGAGTTAAATGTTTGGCACTTTGAGCCCAAGGTACAGAAGACTGTTGAGGCCGGGGAGGTGAGGAAGCTCTTCCTGGATTGGTCAGTCATTGCTCTTTCCTCAAGACCCCCAGAGGCCAACCAAGCCATGTTTGCAACAGCTCAGTATGTGGTCAACCTGGGAGGAATGTAAGAAAGGGCACAATGTCCTCTGGTCTCAGGAGAACACAGAACCTGTCACCTCATGTAAATGAGTAGGAAAGTGTTTAAAGAGACACTCTGAGCTCGCTGATCCTCCACAAGGTGGCTCAGGGAATGAGATCAGGAACATGGCAGATACAGTCCTTTATAATTTAGTAGAGAAAAAGGAACTGAAAGAGGGTGGCAACTACAGCGTGTGATGAGGACCTGAGGGAAAGAGCCAACTTGCTTCAGGAGTCGTGGGAGGTCTCCCCAAAGGAGCAGCTCCAGAAGGCAGTGTGAGGCTGCGGTAGGCCTGCCACGAAGGTGCCCTGCAATGCCGGCTGCTGCCCTGGGACATGCTCAGCAGAGTGTAGGGTCCTGATCAACTGGGACTCTTCAGATAACCCAGCTGAGGATTTATTCTTCGGTCTCCTATAGTCAGAGAACCCGATGGCACCTCTTCTGCTGCAACCATGGAGACAATTTCATAGGAAGCGGTGTTTTCTTTTGCTATGTTTTTTTAAATTTCTATTTTCAACCCTCCCTCCCTTCTCATTCCTTCCTACCTGTGTCTTTGTAGAAAATATAAGCCAAGTTCACTGATACCTGTGAGGACTCATCTTCTGACGTTCCAACATCTGATCAGAACCAGACGTCCTGCAAGAGAAGGGGTGTAGAGAGGTATAGGGACTGAACTTTTGAAACCAAAGGATGAAACCAATGGGTGAGAGAGATGGACAGCTACCACCAGAAGCAAACTCTGGTTGTGCACACATTTGTTGGTACTTAACAGCTGTTGGCCAAACAATTTTTATTAAGACCATTTTTAAAAGATTTATTTATCTGTTCCAGAGACAAAGAAAGAAAGAAAGAGAAAGCATGTGGGGGAAGGGGCACAAGGAGAGGGAGAGAGAGAATCCCAAGCAGGATCCATATGGAGCCCAATGCGGGGCTTGATCTCACAACCCCAAGATCATGACCTGAGCCAAAATCACAAGTCAGACACTTAACCGACTAAGCCACCCAGGCATCCCATAATCTTTGATTTATATTTGGCTCTTCTCAGTTCATATTTGTGCTTGTATTTATAAAATCTTATGACTCAGCCCTTCCCCACTCATGCAGAATGAGAACTGGATCTGCTTAGTTGGTGTGAGAACCACTGGTCTGGTATCCAGGGAAGGAGCCTTCATTCCAAAATGGCACCTGAACAGAAGATCAAGAGACTGTCCCTCTTTCCCTTACGTGCTCCCAGTATGGGTTTCCTAAGGAGAAAGGATTGGGCAAGATGGCCTTTCTCTTCTTCTTGCTCTTGGACATGAAGGAAGAAAGTCCTACAGTCCTTGCAGAGAGAGCAGGACATCTCTGGAGGTGCTCACAGTGTTGGAAGGTCAGGTGAAACAAAACAGGGTGCCATTTTATCATGACTCATTTATTGGGGGATGAAAAATAGGTCACATCGATGTTTCAAAATATGGTGGCTTATGGAAATTCAAATAACATGCAAACCAGAATTTTGTGTTAAAAAAATAATCTTTTCATGTAAGTTGAGTGTGCTGACCTGGACAGTGGTGGTGACATACATGTGATTAGTGAGCACAGTTTTTAAGCCTTGAGGTCTGACTTAAGGGTCCCAGGCTCACACTTATAATCAGTAATTTTGTGAGTCTTTTTTTTTTTTTTTTGAGAAAGGTAAATATGGACCATTATTCTTATGGTCTCAAATTAATGCTGGCACACCTTGCAAGAAATCTCATTACATTATTTATTTCAGAGTCAAAGTGCTTATGTTATAAAGAAGGTAAAATTTCACCTGTAGGAAAATTGGCACAATTTCTTATTTTACTAGCCTCAGTGCCAAGCATAAAAAATGCACTTTCTGTTTGGGTAATTTTGCACAGCAGGCACTTTAAATTATTTACAGCTTTCCTTGTCTGGAAGCAGAGGAAACACACCATTTTCCAGGCCACAATTTATACTGTGAAATGTTCTTAGAAAAAAAAAAAAGGGAGTAAATTACTGATGTGTGCAAGAGTCAGAGAAAGAACAAAGGAGTGTCAAAAAACAAGGGGCTGTCTTTCTTTTGCTATAACCAAGGTGGATCTCAGGGACCCACAGGGCAGTTAAACATCAAGATGCCTGGAAATTGCATCGCTCTTGGAGGCTTTTGCAAAATGATTCTGAAACAACTGAATGACCGAAAACTGGAATGAAATGGTGGAAACCTGGGTGTGAAACTGGGAGCAATGTTGGATGGAGACAAGAGCTGATGGTCAAGGGCGCATGAAGGTTGATGCATATCTCACGGATATGAGTTTTGGGAATTTGGTCTTCTGGTTTTCAGGCAGAACATTTGCGTGCCTGGGGAGGCAAAGGGAGCACCCAAAGTCATTTTCCTTTCTTCTCTTGCCAGCGTCTGGTGTTTCAAGAACCTCGTGCCCACTCTCCCTTCCTACTGAATAGCTTGTGTGCCCAGAGTGTCCTCCACACAGCGTCACTAAGTGTGGCCATATGTTAATCAGTGTTACTCTCCACTGCTGATGAAGAATTTCACATCTTGGTTTGAACTGATTGTCTGCCAATTTAATTAGTGAAAATGAGTCTGTTAAGGTTAAGATTCCAGACCTGCATGGTTGGAGACCTCATCTGATAGTGGAGAGAGAGGTCTCCATGCCATTCTTCTCAGACTTTCCTTTTAATTCTATTAATTGACCGAGTTCAACTAAACATAGTAGCAATAATGGTTTATATTCATGGAACAACATGAGTTAGGATGAGTATCTTGGGATTATCTCCCTTAATCCTTATTTCAAATGCATAGATGAATTCAAATTTTACAGTTGGAGAATCTGAAGCCCATAAAAGCAGGAAGAGGTGTTGGTGATATTCAGACAAGACACTCTACCTGCAGAGACCACCCTCCCCACAGCCTTGTTGTCCTGAGTGGCAAGCAAACCCTTCTCAGATGGAAGTTATCATTGAACATAACTCATGGAGCATTCACCTACCATCCATTTATTGCCATGACACATTCAGAAACCTGCCTAGTAGGGATCACGTACAGGCAAGAAGAAACATATTTTCTTTGAGCAGCCTACTGCTTCTGCTCTCCATTGGCTGGGGAGAAGCAAAGACTAAAATAATTAATCCATGTTCACAGATAAAAAGAACAATTCCTCCTACTTGGAACATGGTCTGGACCCCTCCTCCACAGACAGTTCCCAGGTGGTTCAAGAAGAACTCACCTCATTCAGGATGACTAGTCAAAAAGAAAACATGCTGAGATTTTTCTAAAGACACTTCAAGGGAAAGCAAGAAGACATGGCAGGTCAAGAATGCTTACCAGAAGAAAGTGACCATAGAATAGGTTTCACATATCTTCAGAAAATCTTTGAAGTCTTAATTAAGTTATCATTATCAAAAGATGTAAAGTGAAAGAGATCCCCCCCCCCCGAAATTCCAGAGCTCGGGGAATAAGAGCTGATAAGAGAGAGAAAAGGTGAAAGATGGAAGTGATGTGGAGAGGAGACTAACCAGGGTTACAGCCCAGGGTGTCAGGGGTCACAGCTGGAGAGCTGGTTTGTGGGGGGACCACGTCATCCTACTGCTAGTAGAACTGCCTCCAATACTATTTAAACTATTTCTGGGCATAGAAAAAAAAAAGAACATCCTACTTTTTAAAAAATTGAAGCAAAGGGGCACCTTAGTGGCACAGTCAGTTAAGCATCAGACATTTGGTTTTGGTTCAGGCTGTGATCTCAGGGTCATGAGATGGAGCCCCGCCTTAGGCTCTGCACTCAGCACAGAGTCTGCTTGAGATTCTCCCTTCCGCTCTGCCTGTCCCTCCACTCAGATGCATGTGCACTCTCTCTCAAAATAATAAGTAAATCTCAAAAAAATAAAAGCAATACAGCTTTTTATCAAAGGTTTTTTAAAAAACAGTGTGAAAAGCAAAAACCATCGCAAATCCCACTTAATAACAGTATCCAGTAAGACACTGGAAAAATAATATCAAGAGAATTTTGTTTCCAGAATACAAGCTGCCTTCAATATTAGGAAAACTTTAGTTAACAATTGACCTCATTAGTAGAGCAAAAGATGACAAGTTCCCATTAGAGGCTAGAAAAACAGTTGATAAGGGCTACATTTAAATTACGAATAAAAAAGAGTAACTATTGCTTTCCCAGCAATATGAAATAGATCCAACACGAGATAAAACAAACCAAATGAAATTTGTGATTTCTGATCCTTTCCTTCTATAAAATCTATTTTGTGGTCAATTGGGCACATTTGAGAATCTAAGCATTATTATAAAAACCTGATTATTATACTAATTATTAATTATGTTTTGTTTAATAATGATTTGTGTCCATGTCGAGGACTACCTTAGATTTTTGGAAGTCCATGATTTCTGTTATATGAAATCAGCCAGCAACATGTTATATACATATGGCATGTGTGTGTGTGCGTGTGTACACAAAGCAAGTGTGATAGGATGTTCGCAATTACTGATTCTAGGTTACTTGGTTTATGATGTTTATTTTCTAATAAACCTCTATATTTTCTAGTTTTATTTGTTATAAATGTTCATGATAAAATATTTTCTAAGTAGTTATCTCCAGCTTCTTAAAGTAATTATCTCCACTTTTCACTAGTCATCTCTACTAAGGGCAGTTTAATGCTTCAGAGGGAAACACTGAAAGCATCCCCATAAAGTCAGGAGTAAGACCAAAGGACATGAAATATTACTATACTTACTGATATTAACCTGGATAGATAATGCAATTAGAAAGGAAAAGGAAATCAGAGTGGATGAAGTATCATTGTCACTATGGATAAAAGTAGAAAAACCAAGAGGAAACCATTGAAAAGCAATTATACATGAGAGAATCCAGAAAAGGTCAGAAGAGAACAATTAATATACAGATACTGATTGCTGTCTTACATTCTGTGGAGGGAGGTTATGGTGGAAGAAAAATCCACTTATAACATCTACCAAAACATGACATTGCTAGGGATGAGCTTACCAGGAAATGTGGAGATCATGATGAAGAAAACATTAAAACAATATGAAAGAACATTACAGACTTGATAAATGGGAAGGTGTACTCAGCTTGGACAGGACTCAGCTTCATGGAATTACCAACTCTCCCTTGGTGAACCTATACATTTAATATAATTTCAGTAAAAAACCTAATAGCATTTTTTGAAGGGAGGAATAAACAAGCTTTCTGAAAAAAATTCTTAAATGAAATTACAATAATGAAATCAATGTGATGCTGACATTAGAAAAGATAGAAAAATGGAAAAGAGACACATCTACAGGCCCAATCAGCTAAAGAATTTGAATATGTCTTTTTAAATTAGGAAAATATCATCAAATAACAATTGTATTTGGAAAAAATAGATAACATTTGGAAAAAATAAATTGCAGAAAACAAATTTTCAATAGCTCAAACTTTAAATATATGTAAAGAATATATACTTCCTCATATAGAAGGAAAATATATAGAAAAGAATTTAGCTTTAGCTCTTACACCAGAACTGGATTGATAAATTTGGCTGAATTTGGGAAAAAACTTTACCATAAACAAATTAAAAAAAAAAGACAATCTTGCCAAAAAATTTGCAGTTTTTATCATGATCAAAGGTTTAATTTTTCTAACCAACCAATAAGAATATATTTAAAATAAAATAGAAATCAGTGGAGAGAAGACACAGATAATTTCCACCATTCCACCCAATACAAATACCAAAGCTACCAGACACTTGGAGATGTGTCTGTCCCACTCAAGTTAGGACTCATGCCTACGTATTTATTTGTTTGGATTAATGATATCCTGGCTCCGTTGTCCATCTGTCAGGTTGATGTGGATCAAAGACAGCAGCATTTGGGGAAGATGTGGGGGAGAGAGAGATGCTCTTGTTTCGTGACTGGAAATTGTCACTTGGTACCTCTTCTGAGGTAAATTTGGTAATTTTTATTATGAATTTTAATTACATTTAAATAATCCTATTTCCTTATCATTATATATGTATAGTATTTGATGATATGGCAGTAACATTATTACTACTAATATAGACTGTCTTTATCAGGAAACCTGTAAATACATTACTTCATATTCATTTAGTGGCAGCTGTTGCAAAGGATGAGGTAAGTCTTGGCAGCTGAGCTTGAAGCATCTCCAAAATAATAAATATGAAGTGAAAAACAGCAAACGCCAGAGTGTGGTGCTCGGGAGGCTATTACGTGTATCTTTTCCCCTCAGATGACTGTCTAGCCCAAGTACAGGATACCCATCTCTGTGAGGGTCCACAGGCAGCCGGTAGTGGTTCTCACCTCGGGGGTCAGCCTGTTTATTCAAATCATGACCACAGTTTTGAAGACCATAGCTACAAGAGCCAGCACATACAGTGATGTGGGCCAGGCACCCCCTGAGGGATTTCAATGTCCCTGGCCACACCATAGTCCTCACCAGGAGGCAGGTGCAGACATACCGGATGATGGATGGAATGCCAGGGGCACGAGGCACGGGGCCCAAGGGAGCAGCAACACCGGGATTCTTCAAGTCATCTGCCTTGGATTCTCTGTTGCATCAGTTCTTTGTAGAGGAATCCCAGTAGAAATCAGATATTTCTGTGGTTGGTGACACTGGTAAGAAAGTGGTTACAGAGGATGGAAAACCTTTTCCAGAGGTGTGAGTGGATGGGGTCCAGATTCAAGGCTGGCTGGAGCGAGCTGGCTTGGAAAGAAGGATCATGCTCTTTTGAGAATGGAAGGATCTGGTAAGGACCAATGCCACCAGCATGTGATTTGCATGGCTGGTGCCCAAAGTCTTGAGGGTCAGCACCAGTGATCTACCCCATCCTTTGGAACAGCTGCCCCTAAATAAATGCATCATGATAGATTTGCATCTTTTGTAATATAGGCATTTAGGGTTTCTTTGGTTCTATTACAGTTTTATTCTATGATAGTTTTATTTCTATTATATTTTCTATTATATATTTCTATAATATTGTCATTCATGTTCTACATAATATATACATATAATAAATATAATCATATCATACATAGTATCACTAATGAAATCAGTAGTGAGACAAGGGGGTTCAAGAACCTGAAGATTAGCCGATGCACATCAAAACCACAATGAGATGAAGATTTACCCCCAACCAGGATAGCCAGAGTCCAAAAGATAGACAGTGATGGGTGTGCGCCAGGATGCAGAGACCCTGGGAGCCTCTCCCTGTAGGAGGGGATGGAGAACAGTCCAGCCACTTTGGAAAACAGTCTGGTAGTTTCTCAAATGGCTAAAAACACAGTTACACAATGACCCCACAACTGACTCTGAGGTGTAGACGCAAGGCAGATAAAAACGTGTCTTTACAAAAATTTATCCAAGAATGTTTATAGCAGGCTCCCTGCCCCCCGGAATAGCCCATAAGAGCCAAAAAGTGAAATAACCCAAATGTTAATCCACTGAGAATGGGTAAAATGTCATGGCTGACATGAAGGAGTCATCAAAGCCTGGCACAAAGGGATGTCCCCTGAAAACACTTGGTCAAGAGAAAACCAGCCAGTCACCAAGCCATGTCCCCAGTTTTGATGACACGTCCAGAAGAGGCAGATACATAGAGACATAGAGGAGATGAGTGGTTGCCTCAGCTGTGGACGGGGACAGGGGAGAATGGGAAGTGAGTGCTTCATGGGTAAAGGGTTTCTTTCAGGGTGATGAAAGGGTTCTGTGATTGATGGATTTGATGGTTGCCCAATTCGGTGAATATAGTAAAACCACAGGATTGTAGAGGTCACACCGGGATTGGGCAGTGTGTGGATCGCAGGTCTAGGAGGCGACATCCGATTTCTCTGTGAACTAGTTAGTGAGGTTGTCTGCTCCAAGAACCCAGGACGGGCAGCGGGGAAGCCGACTTACAAACAAGATTTGTAACAACGTTGTGGCTCTGAGTGAGGGCTCTGACCAGCAACCCGTAAAGGAGACAAGGCTGCCCGCTGGGGCATCAGGAGCAGTTGGTATCCTAGGTCTTAGTGGACACCAGTCCTGAGCATGTGTGGTTTCCCCAGCAGTCTCAGCAGACGAAGGTGTAGGAGTGTCTCCTCTTGGTTTTAAATACAAGCTCTAAGAATGCAGGACTTTACTTCACTGGCTGAATGTTGTGTGTCTCCTGTGGTGGTGGTAGTGGGGGCTCGTTCGCAGGGATGCCTGGGGTGGGGGTGGGGGACCCGTGCCCTGATACCACAGCCCTTGCCAGCCCCATGCTCCTAGCGGGCTGCTGCATCCCCACTCTGCCCACCATCCTTCCGAGCAGTTATCACCGCACTCGAAAAAGGTACATTGTGCCCTGACTAGTTCCTGCAGCTGTGTGATCACCCTTGTTTGCATCGGTGCCTTTTTGATACCTGCAGGAAGAAAAGTGTTATCACAGCCACTGCAGGGAGGATGGTTGAGACTCAGAGGTGGTGGGCGACCTACTCAGACCCCTTGGCTTGCAGGCTTTGAGGTTTGAGTCTGACGTATGTCCAGCGTGCACGTGGGTAGGGTTGCCACCACCCCATGCCACCTCTTCATTCATTCCGTAACTATGTATTGACTACCCATGCATGACATGCTCCCAGTTTGATGGTGAGAATATAGAGATGGCCTCCAGGAACTCACAGAGCAACTAGGGAAACTCTGCCCTCCCATGGGGTACCCTTTCGCAGCATCACCGGTGGAGGGAATCAGAACTCTTTTGAGCAGGTGCTTGACTTGCTGGACATTTCGATGCCCCTGGTCCATATTAGCTGGGGTCCAGATGACTCAGCCCACATGTAAAATCACTGGTCTTTCAAACACGAAGACACTGCTTGCAACAGGAATTCTGGGGCTGACTATATTTCTAACTCCCACCCTTGCCAAAATTTGTTTCCATTTGCTGCGGTAGCAATTTCTCTAGAGTTCCTCTCTCTCTCTCTCTTTTTCCCCAACAAGGTATTGCTTTTATGATCAGAGATGTAATAAGGATTTTTTCAAAGTTTATGAGAATTAGGCACACTTCTAAGCCCAGTTGCCCCAAATCATACTTTTAAAAGGGATTTATGATGTCAAATATATTACAGAGAGTATAGTAAGGGCATTCAGTTATTAAATTGAGGATTTCCTGCTATAGCTAGACTCAGAATAAAGAGTAAATTTGTGGTGCTGATTTCCTTTTCTTCTTTCTCACAGCCCAGTGGCTAACGCAGGTGTAGTCCATCAGGAGGAGAGCGTATTGTGAGCCAAAGCCGAGCAGGGTCTGCAGTGGGGATGACTGGTTGTTGCTGCTTTTAATAACATTCTCTTTCCCATGATACATTTTTACAACTTTTAGATGATACATATTTGCACAATGTTTTCAAAATGCAAAAGACGTTAAATTTCCTCCCAGTTCTATGCTCTGGCCACCTAGTTCTCTTCCCTAGAGGCAGCGGAGGTTTTGGAATCCTCCCGAAACCAGAGTGGATGCATACATACGCCAGCCAACGGTTAGGCATGAGTGGGTGCAGACACATGGATCTATAGAATGCTTACACACACACACACACACACACACACACACACACACACACACATACACATATGCATAGAACATATGCATCCATAACACAGATGTAGGGTAAACCACAGATAGAGACTACATGTTTGTACATGAATTGTAGCAACTCTACATATTGTTTCCTGCTTTGCTTTCATTGCTTCTTCCAAAACCGGCTATAATGGACAATCTACTAACTGAGATCAGCTAATCTAAGCTGCCTCGCTATTGAGTCATCCTATTATTTTATGTGCCATGAGCCAGGGAAAAATGCCACTAATTAAGATATGTCACAGCCTTGTTAGTCAAACTCATTCAATTTCCAAAGTGTACCTTAAACATCAATAAAATATAACATGTGGTCCCTCAAGGCTGGAGGATAAACTCCCAGGAGTGGAATTGCAAGTTCAAAATGTAAGTTTATTTGTAATTTTAAAATATGTCATTGCACTCACTGAGGCTCTCCCAATTTATAGCTGAATGCATGAAAATGCCTGATTGCCTGTCTCTTCTTAAAAATTAGTGTCTCAACAAGCTCTTAAATTTTTTTCAATCTAATAGATTAAAAAATTGGCAGTTTGGTTTTTTGCTCTTTTTCCTTTTTTCTTTTTTTCTTTTTATTATTTTTTAAAAAGATTTCATTTATTTATTTGACAGAGAGAAACACAGCGAGAGAGGGAACACAAGCAGAGGGACTGAGAGAGGGAGAAGCAGGCTTCCGGCTGAGCAGGAAGCCTGATGTGGGGCTCGATCCCGGGTCTCTGGGATCGTGACCTGAGCCGAAAGCAGTTGCTCAACCAACTGAGCCACCCAGGCGCCCCTCTTTTTCTTTTTTTTAAAAAAGATTTTATTTATTCATTTGACAGAGAGAGAGATCACAAGTAGGCAGAGAGGAAGGCAGAGAGAGAAGGAGAAGCAGGTTGCCTGCTGAGCAGAGAGCCTGATGGGGGACTCCATCCCAGGACCCTGAAATCATGACCTGAGCCGAAGGCAGAGGCTTTAACCCTCTGAGCCACCCAGGCGCCCTGGTTTTTGTTCTTTATCTTATACATGATGTTGAACTTCACTTAAGGCCGTTTGAGTTTTCTATTCTGAGAGCTGTTAAATTCTTTACTAATTTTTTTACTGACTCGTTCCTTTTCATATGGCTTTCTAGATGCTTTTTCTGTTTTTTAGGAGGTTAACCTTTTGTGATATGGGCTACATATTTCCCCTGTCCTGAGTTTTCTATTTGCTTTTTACTTTAATTATGGTGTTTTGCTTTGCAGATTTTTTTTTCTGTTTTGAGAGGGAGGATGGGGCAGAGGAGAGAACATCTCGAGCGGACTACCTGCTAAATGTGGAGCCTGATGAGGGGCTCGAACCCAGGACACTGAGATCATGGCCTAAGCTGAAGTCAACAGTCCAGTGCTTAACCGATTGAACCACCCAGGCACCCCAGGCTTGCAGACTTTATAAAAAAAAATTTCCCATGTTTCTTCTCTTTTCTGGCTTCTAGGTTTTGTGTCATACTCAGAGGCCTTTTGAATTATAAGACAAAACAAAATTCATCCATACTTCTTTATGATACTTTAATAATTCTATTTAAATTTTTTCCTGGAATTTGTGTAGATTTATTTCCAGATTTACTGGATTATATCCTTTGGCTTTTGAACTTGAACAGGTTTTTTTTTATTTCCCACAGAACACAACCTCTCTTAACACTACATTACCCTACATCAGAGTCTGTGCTTTTTCACTTTTTTTTTTTTAATAGCCAAACTTCTACAAGGAAAACAATGTCATATTTTCTATCTCTATTTCCTGACTCTGGGTTTACTCCTCGGTTCTCTGTGATCTGGATTCTAGCCAAAGTTGCATTAATACCTTTCTTACTAAAGTCACCAATAACCTTGGGTTCTCATCAGACTTCAACTGCTTGGCAGATTTCAGTGGTGCTGACGGCCTTTTTCATCTTGGTCTTCTCCGTGGCACCAGGTGTGGCTGCACGTTTGGCCCCACCTCTCATCCTTTGTGCAGACAATCCTCGAGGCCGCCTGCATCCAGCCAAGTAGTGTTGCTTCTCAAGCCTTCACTTTACACTCTCCCCAGGAAATCTCCCCAAGACCCTCATCTTCTTTTTACCATGCACCAACCAGTGACCCACCTCTCTCTCTCTCTCTCTCTCTTCTTTATTTATTGTGTTATGTTAGTCACCATACAGTACATCATTAGTTTTTGATGTAATGCTCCGTGATTCGTTGTTTGTTTATAACCCAGTTTGCCCTGCAATATGTGCCTTCCTTAATATCCATCACTGAGCTCACCCATCCCCCCACCCCCATCCCCCTTCCTTCAAAAACCCTCAGTTTGTTTCCCAGAGTCCATATATTCTCTTAGACCATACACAAAGATAAACTCGAAATGGATGAAAGACCTCAACATGAGGCAGGAATCCATCAAAATCCTGGAGGAGAACATAGGCAGTAACCTCTTTGACATCGGCCACAGCAACTTCTTTCAAGACACATCTCCAAAGGCAAAGGAGACAAAAGCAAATATGAACTTTTGGGACTTCATCAAGATAAAAAGCTTCTGCACAGCAAAGGAAACAGTCAACAATAACAGAGGCAACCCACGGAATGGGAGAGGATATTTGCAAATAACACTACAGATAAAGAGCTGATATCCAAGATGTATAAAGAATTTCTCAAACTCAACACCTGAAAAACAGATAGTCAAGTCAAAGAATGGGCAGAATACATGAACAGACACTTCTTCAAAGAAGACATACAAATGGCTAACAGACACATGGAAAGGTGTTCATCATTAGCCACCAGGGAAATTCAGATGAAAACCACATTGAGATACCACTTGACGCCAGTTAGAATGGCAAAAATTAACAAGGCAGGAAACAATAAAAGTTGGAGAGGATGTGGAGAAAGGGGAACCTTCCCACTATTCTCTTTCTCCATCTCTGGTGTTCCTCTGAGCTCTGGTCTTATTTCCAGTCACCAGTTGGGCATCTCCACGTGGACATTTTATTGACATGTCCAGTGTGACATGCCTGATTTTAATTCTGTAATTTTGTGATCCCAACCACCCACCTCCATTGTCTATGCTGAAGTGGTCTCCACGGCGTCCCCTTTCTGAGTGAGCGACAGACCATCTACCCAATTGTACAAACCAAGCCTCAAGCATCCTTCCTGGAGGGACTCTTTCTGCGCTAGTGGGTGCTGACTGGACTTATACTTGGCTCATTAATACTGATTGTTAAATTTTCCAGAATTTTGTGACCTGGTTGTTAAATGCCAAATTATAAAAACCTAATTATTAAAAATACATAATATTAACTTACAAGTAAGCATATTGTACTAAATCAAAGTTAATAAATATTTGAAGCCATCACTTCCTAACTATTTTATTATATTTATGATTATCTTTGCTCTTGAGATTATTTTACTCTGTGGTATTTCTGGTGGGAGTCCTATCCCTCAGGTACCTCTTCCCAACCCTGCCTTCAGTGATGTCCCATTGGTGGCCTAAAATCTGCCATGGTAAGAATATTTTCACCATGGAAATTGGCACACATTACCAACCAGAGCTGGATTTATTGCTTTGTAAGTCATGTAGACTTAAAGTGTTGGAGGAAATATCAATGATGTGCCTGGTTTACACTTTGGGTGAAATGCCTTTAGCCATTCTGATGTGGATAAAGCAAACATTTGAGGAAATCATCTTTCAGTATTCAGAAATCACTAGCCTAGCAGGCAAGGAGCCAGTTCAGGTCACTGGCCAGTGATTGAAGTTCTGACCTACACAGTCATTATTCTACTTCGTGTTTCTTGTAAATAAAAGTAGCAACCATTATTTGTATCAGAAACTTTATCAGTTGGAACATGGGTTCTCCCGAGATTTAAGAGTTCTTCCAAACCAAATGAAACGTATTATGAGAATCACTTTGCTTTGTGGAATTGACAATAAAGAATATTATGTACATTGTTATTATTTGTAAATTGTGTGATGCTGTCTTTTATGACAGTAAAATTCCCTGGCTTAGTCTAACTGTGTCCTCTCAGATGAATTACAGCACTGGACCATAAGGCCTCCAGGCATCCACTCCTGCTTCCTCCATTCTTCTTGAAATCTGAATGTGATTCTTTCTTGCAATGAGTACTTTGCTGAGGGCCTACTATGTGTGCTCCTCTGAGGGCTGGATACAAGCAATAGTGGATAAAGCAGACATCAGTCCTTTTCCTCATGGACTTTATACTCTGGAGAACTAGAATTTAGCAAGTGCCATGAAGAAAAATCAAGCAGTGTGACCACTAGAGATGACACATAGCAGGTGTGCAGCAAAAATAGCAAGAATCACACAATGTGGCAGGATACCATTGCCCCAGAAACCCACTCAGACTCTCCGCCGATGCCACCCATGAAGCCCACTGTACCATCA
>PITA01029225.1:0-18194 GCA_004023965.1 Spilogale gracilis | reverse complement strand
TTATGCTGAGTGAAATAAGCCAGGAAGAGAAAGTCAAGTATCACATGGTTTCACTTACTTGCGATGCATGAGGGGTCACCTGGAGAACAGTGGGAGAAGGAAAGTAAATGGGAACTAGGGTAATCCAGGGAGGGAGACGAAACAACAGAGACTTTGGACACAGAAACAAACTGAGGGACTTGGAGGGAGGGGGTGGGGGAATGGGAGAGCCTGGTGGTGGGTACTGGGGGCGCCTAGAGCGTGGAGCACTGGGTGTTGGGAATGGGAAAAAAAAAAATTTAGTAACAATAAAAAAAAAAAAATCATAAAAAAAAATTACAATAAAGAAAATGAGTTGTAAAGAATAGAAAAAAAAATAAATAAAATAAAATAGGGAATCAAACAACGTTATTTACATTTACAATATTTACATTTAATTATTTTCATATATACATTTACAATATTTACATTTAATTATTTCAACAATATTTACATTTAATTATTTTCATATATATATACATATGTATTATTATGTATTATTATGTATTATTTCAAAATAGCAGATGCTGGAGAATGTCTCCAATGACTTAAACCTATGCTACCTTTCTTGCATAAACCATACTCATAATGCATTTCCTAAGACCTCCAAGTGTCTTTAAAATGAAGCAAAAACTTGAACAGGAGAGGAAAGTACACAATTCCTCTAGGTCTTTTACTTTCCACCTTTCACTTATCACAACCATATATATATTTTATATATAAAATTATTACTTTATATATTATTTTATATATAAAATCATTATTTCATAAATTATTAATTTATATATCACAATCATATATATATTTTATATATAAAAGATTTATTTATTTGAGAGTGAGTGAGTGCAAGCAGGGGAAGAGTCAGAGGGAAAAAGAGAATATCAAGCAGACTCCTTGCTAAAAGCAGAGCCCCATGTGGGGCTCGATCTCACAAACCTGAGATCATGACCTGAGACTAAATCAAGAGTCAGACACTCAACTGATTGAGCCACCCACGCACTCCATCAGCAATTATATTTTTAAGGTCTACATCAAGTCTTTCAAAGTATTTAACTTTGTTACAACAGTAATTTTCTTTTTTGTACACATTTCATCAGTTTTGGGCTATCTAATTAAATAATCAGTAACAAGTTCAGAACACACACAATTAACTTGTGGTTGGCTTATAATTCAATCGGTGAAATGGAAGTGAGCAAGCTTAGTAAAAGCCGATTTGTTGCAATGTTCAGTTTTAACAACTTTAAGGGAATCAGTCATTGTATTTTAATAAAGAAGTAGCAAATGTTAGTTAATACAGTGGAGGCCAGTTAAAAGAACATTACTATATATTACTTCTCATTCATGAATAACATGACTTTGTTCAGATAGCTCCCAACTCTCAAAGACATAAAACGCTGCTTACTGTTAATGTCATCTCCTCTAGAATCAATCACTTCTGGAAACAACAAATGTTGGTGAGGGTGTGGAGAAAGAGGGAGCCCTCTTACACTGTTGGTGGGAATGCAAGCTGGTACAGCCACTCTGGAAAACAGTGTGGAGGCTCCTCAAGATGTTAATAATAGAACTACCCTATGACCCAGCAATTGCACTACTGGGTATTTACCCCAAAGATACAGACGTTGTGAAAAGAAGGGGCATATGCACCCCAATGTTCATAGCAGCAATGTCCACAACAGCCAAACTCTGGAAAAAGCTGAGATGTCCTTCAACAGATGAATGGGTAAAGGAGAGGTGGTATATATACACAATGAAATATTATTCAGCCATCAGAAACGATGAATACCCATCATTTGCATGGACATGGATGGAAGTGGAGGGGATTATGTTAAGTAAACTAAGTCAAACAGAGAAAGACAATTGTCATATGGTTTCACTTATATGTGGGACATAAGCAATAGCATGGAGGACCAGAGGGAAGAGGAGGGAAATCCAAAGGGGGAGATATCAGAGAGGCAAATGAACCATGTGAAACTATGGGCCCCAGAAACAATCTGGGAGTTTCAGATGGGGAAGAGGGCGGAGCGGAAGGGGGAAACAGGATGATGGGTATTGAGGAGGGCCCATGCTGTGATGAGCACTGGGTGTTATACTTAACTAATGAATCACTGAACACTGCAAAGGACTAATTATGTACTATACAGTGGCTAACTGAACATAGTAAAATAAATAAATAAATAAAGCAACGTGGAATGAAAAAAAAAAAGCTGCATGGGATGTGAGCTGCCCACAAGAAGAATGTTTGGATGTGTCTCCTTCACAGTGGGACCAAAGCTTGTGCATGCAGCTTTAATTCTCCTTTTGTCTTGGTTCCTTACTGCTTAAAAGACTGGGATTATTATGGTTATGCAATGGAGTTGGGCTGGGAGGTGAGAATGGTCATTAAAAGATGTGTTTTGCTTTTTAAAATGGGAGATGGTTGAACTACAATATGACTGTGTAAAGTGGAAGGAGGCATATACAATGATATGAATTCATTGTAACTTAAAAAAATATCACTTCTTCGGTGTTCCTTGTACATTTCTTGGTCTATTTATTCTATGTAGTATTAGTTAATTAACTTCACATGTAAGCTTGGGATTAGGCAGAGTTGTAGCCATTTTTATCTTTCACAATGCCTAACACTACTGTAGGAGATGGTTGTGATATAATGAAAAGAACATTAGAATTTGAGTCCTGAGAATGAAGATTCAGTTCTGATCGTAAAATAGAAGTAACAGTGAACATTCCCATAGTGTTCTTTAAAAAGGCAGTAAGAATGTATACGAGAAAATGATTTTATAGTTTCAAGCAAACACACCCCATTATTATTATAGTAAGATATAAGTATCTTACATAAAATTTTAGTATTTTTGTAGGATCCAAGACTTAGTTTCGCCTTCTGAGATTGTAATCAAAATACACCATCTGCTTTAGATGAATAAGGTATCATTTTTGACAAGAAACATGCAAGTAAAAACAAAATTCATGGATTTGCCAACTCTTCTTGAAGCTCAAATAGCCACATATCAAAGTTTGCCAAGACTACTTTACTATCCTCTGTTCTTCTCATCTAGATAACGTTTACCCTCATACCAGATGACATGATAGTTTTCTTCATAATCAGAACCAAGAGCTTAGCTATTTTTCACTAAAAGCCATGACCAAATGCAGTATTTTGAATATCAATTAAGCTAACATTTACTGAATACTAAATATACTGTGTATTGTGCCAAGTGTCCTATACCACATTATCTAATGTTCACAATAATCTGATAGAATAGGGATAAATATTAATACTTTTGTTTTACAGATGAGGACAATGAGGTTCAGAGAAGCTGCCAATCTGCCTAAAGTTAATAGCAATTCTGGCTTCCACTATGAATGTATTATGAATCCACTGAAAGGATTTGAATAAAAATGTGATGCTATCCCATTTGTAGTATTTTAAATGGATCATCCTGGCTGCTGTGTGGAAAACAGATAGGGGGAGGTGGGAAGAGGGTGGTTATAATTAGAATTGTTGCAACGATAATAATTCCAGTGAAAAACAACAATGTCCAGGATCAGGGAGAAATTAAAGAGGTGATGAAAATAGACACTGCATATATTCTGAAAGGTAAGCCAAGAGAAATCTTGAGGATAATATTGGATGTTTATGGAATAAAGCTATAATGAAGAAGAAAAGTCAGGCCATAAATAAGCCACCACAAATATTTAAGTTATCATATCCTTAAATAGCTGATTCTTTAATGATCAAGTGACAAAAGCTCATGCAACTTTTTCCATGCTATAAAAAGGACCATGAAAGCATGCTTGGGTGGCTCAGTGGGTTAAAGCCTCTGCCTTCCGCTCAGGTCAGGGTCCTGGGATCCAGGCCTGCATCAGACTCTCTGCTCAGCAGGGAGCCTGCTTCCTCCTCTCTCTCTACCTGCCTCTCTGCCTACGTGTTCTCTCTCTCTCTCTGTCAAATAAATAAAAATCTTTTTTTTTTTTTAAAAGGAACATGAAAATGAAAATGTCACTGAATGTAATCCTACTAGCACTTTTTTTTTTTTTTTTTAAGATTTCATTTATTTGAGAGAAAGAGAGTGAGCTAGAGAGCGAGCACAAGCCAGGTGGGCAGGTAGGGGCAGACAGAGAGGGAGAAGCAAACTCCCAGCCCTGTTGTGGAACTCGACTCCAGGACCCTGAGTGGAAGGCAGATGCTTATTGACCGAGCCACCCAGGCACCCCCCACTAGCATTTTATAATGATATAAAATCTTCAGTAGTAGTGGCTTTGAAACTACGCCAAACACAAAGGAAAATGCCTTAGGGGCGCCTGGGTGGCTTAGTTGGTTAAGCGACTGCTTTCGGCTCAGGTCCTGATCCCGGAGACCTGAAATCCAGCCCCGCATTGGGCTCCCTGCTAGATGGGAGGCCTGCTTCTCCCTCTCTCACATTTTGGGTCATAACCTCGGGGTCCACAGGATCAAGCCCTGCACTCAGTACTGAGTCTGCTTGGGACTCTTTCCTTCTTCTTCTCCCTCCTCCCTGTACCCCTTCTCTTTCTTGCTCTCAAATAAATGAAAGAATTAAAATAAAATTTAAAAAAGCAAGCACTCCTAAACGTCTGTGATAGAAGCCTAAAAAAGAAAAGTGGTGATGAAATTCAAATACAAAAAGATATCAGAATAATCACACCAATATGAACTGTTTAAGTTTTATTATTCAAATACAAAATTGTTTCACATAAACATAAAAATTCCTATGATTTCCAAAAAATGAAAAGACAATTTCAAGGCTAAAACTAGAGTCATTCAAATAGATGGCATTCTTTGGTCAACTAAGGACAGGCTGAATAAACTACAATGGCATACTGTACAATGGAGTACTAAAACCTAAACAGAACAATGAGAAGTAGTTCTATATACCCCACTATATAATGATCTCTGGAATAGAATGTTAAGTGAAAAAAGCAAGTGAAGAAATACGTATATGGTATTCTATCATTTATCTACAAGGGGAAGTAATATTTTCAATGATACTTGTATTTTTTTTCAATGATACTTGTATTAAAAGACAAACTGGGATAAAATATAAAATCTGCAAAACAGTGTGGAAGGAAACAGGATAGAAGGGATGGCCATTAGAACTCAGTATTTTATGTAAATTATAAAACAAAATTAAATTTAAAAAAAGCAAACTCTAAAAAAAAATAAAATCGAACAATGAACCTAAGAGTATATCTAGCTGGTGGCATAACCACAGAAAAGAACTATTTCAAATGCTTTCAACACACAATAATTTGATGGTATATGTGAAGTGGGATACCTTAAGGACCAAAAGAAATGCCCTCATATAAAACTTCAAACCACTTTCAGTAATCATATTGTTCTTGTTAGTGGCATTGCTGTTATAAGTAGTCTAATGTATGTGTAATATATAATGAAGCAAATTAGTAATCATGTGTTATTTTAATACTACGATTCCTGGCAATGAAATAAAGGGAGAAAGGAAATATTAATACGAGATAAAAGAGGGTAAAGGAAAACACCTTGGTGCCAAATATGAATTTGAAGCAACGACCAACTCAGTAGCAATGAGCACTTCTAACACCCATTACAAGAATCAGGGCTCACTGGAGAAATGGCAATTCCAGACTCAGGGCCAAAAAAAAAACCGAGTCTGGGACACCTTGCAATACTAGATAGCAAGGAAGATTTAAAGATCACTTCATTTGTCATATCCCAAAGTCTTAAAAGACATATAATATACTAATCAATAAAGATAATAACATTAACGTATTAAACATGTTAAGTATATTTAAATGTAAGAATTCTGAAGTTGCGTATCCCTCAAAAACCAGTTAGTCCTCTTTGAAGATAACTAGTGAACCAACTCATTATTTTAAAAATCTGTATATAGAGGAAAAGAATAAAGACTATAGCCTCTTTTTCCTATAAAACTTCTATTAAGGGTGACTATATAAACATGAGGAAGTTTCTTTTATAAAAATATTTCAGTTACTAAATGAAAAACGACAAAATTAAAATGCTGCCACTGTATAGCTCCTATGTTTTCATTTAATTATTTCCTCAGTCAGAGGACTTGGTTTTCATTGCTTTGTGCATAATAATTTAGGGTCTCTTTTTTAAGGTTTATTTATTTTAGAGAGACACAGCATTTAAGCAGGGGGAGGGGCAGACAGGGAGAGAGAGAGAATCTCAAGAGGACTCCATGCTGAGTGTGGAGCCTGACATGGGGCTCAATTTCATCACCCCGAGACAGTGACCTGGTCCAAAATCAGAATGAAATGCTTAACCGACTAAGCGACCCAGGTGCCCCTGTACATAATAATTTAAATATATAATTTATAGTTTATGGTTAGAGAGCTAAGACTAACTGAACTTATATATTGGAGCACTAAATTAAATACATAGTTTTTTGGGCTCTGTAATTGTTTGCCTTTTCTAATATGCCCAAAGCCATTCTATTCAATTTTTTTTAAACCACAACCCAATGACAACAGTATAATTTTTAGGGAAGAATACCTTGAAGCAACAGTGAGAATTTATACTGCCTATATTAGTGTATTAGTCCTACTATAACAAATAGCATTAAAAAATACCACAGATTAAGTGGCTTAAACAAAAGAAGTTTATTTTCTCATAGTTTTAGAGGCCTGAAGTCTAAGCTCAAGGTGCTGGCAGGTTTAAAATGTTTCTTCTGAGAGTTCTCTCCATGGCTCAGAGATGACTACCTTTTTCACAGTGTAGTTTCCGGTGGTCTTTTCTGTGTGCATGAACTAGGTGTCTCTTTTTGCAACCAAATTTCCTTTTCTTATAAAGAAACCAGAAAGACCGAATTAGGGCCTACCCTAAGGGCCTCATTTTAACTTTATCTCTTTATACACTCACAATCCAAGACTCTGGGGTGTTAGGGCTTCAACATATGAATTATGTACAGACACAATTCAGCATACCAAAGGAAGAGAATGATGCTAATACATCCATTTCAATACCTGACCCATTCGTATTAAGTAAAACAATGCACATACTGAGTTAATATCATACTCCCCAAACTTAAACCTCCTTTATTGTTCCTTTACTCCACTCTGGAGAAGGGGCATTATTAAACAATCTTTAGTTTTTCCTAAGACTTCTACCTTATTCAAAGCAGGGAGGTTGAGAATTATTTTGGTGAAAAGGTAAGATAATTGAGCCAGAATATAAAGAGCCATCACCAATCTATTCATTTAGCTTCTGCCAGGCTACAAACCAGATGTGAAAGTGTTAAATGTCTAGAAACTAAATTGTAATCTCATATTCTCCATTCTACTATATCCAACAGAGGTCAAAATTTATTTTTTTGATAAGATTTTATTTTTAAGGTAATATCCTTGGGGCTCAAACTCACAACCCTGAGGTCAAGAGTTGCTTATTCCACCGAATGAGTCAGTCAGGTGCCCTTAGGGGGCAAAAATTTAGAAGTCACTGTATCCAAATCATCCCCAAAACATTAAACTGTGTGCTTCACTATTTGTTTCATCTCTCATTTCAACAGGGATGAATCAGAACTATTCTGTGCATTATATAGTTCTTATCAAAGCATGTCAACATCTGATATGTTGTAGAGATGATGATGATGATGAGGAGGAGGAGGAGGAGGAAGAGTTAGCCAGAAATATCAGAAATGTTTCTGGAAGAAGTGACCCTTACGTAACTGCATTTGAGAGTTTGGTAGGAGCTGATCAAGTAAGAAATAAGGGAAATGAACCAATGTAAGCAAAAACTCATTAATATGAGCCAGCAGTAAAAGTTTGGGGAATTAAAAGTAGTCCAGGATTGAGAGAGTGAAAAATATGGAAAGCAGTAAGAGCAATAAGAGATAAGAAGCCCGATCATTCTTACTGTATAAATAATATTAATCATTGAGGCGAAGTAGCTTGGCCAAAGGCATAAAACTAGTGAATGGCAGAACCAGGATTTATAACAAATTTAACTCCAAATACTTCACTTAGCAGAGTGACCCATTTTCCTAGTTGTTCTTGGTTTATAAATACTAGTACTGTATCATTATTAATAGTACCTTCTTTTCATCTTCACCCTATCTCTTAAGCCACCACAAGACCAAAGAAAACCAGGGTTTCATTAACTTCTCTCATTAGTGAGATTAACTGGTGAAAGAGCTAATGCTGATAAAAACGATCTTGTATTTGGAATGGTTTTGGACTATCATCACCTTAACAAATATTCCAGCCCATATATATCAGAGTTAAATTGTCTTTTATAAAATTGTCTCATTCATTACTTTAAAAAAAGCAGAAAGAGCAAAAAAAAAGTTATCATTTTTCTAATTTAAATTTTGTTCAAAGACACTATGGATTTAAATACTTTGGTTATACCACAGCCATAAATTCAAACTGCCTAAAGAAAGGTAGTTAGAGGGGCACCTGGGTGGCTCAGGTGGTTAAGCGACTGCCTTCGGCTCAGGTCATGATCCCAGAGACCCGGGATCAAGTCCCACATCGGGCTCCCTGCTCAGCGGGAAGCCTGCTTCTCCCTCTCTTGTTCCCTAACTGTGTTTCTCTCTGTCAAGTAAATAAAATCTTTAAAAAAAAGAAAAAAGAAAGGTAGTTAGATCAGCAAAACTCTATTTAAACTTGCAGGTCACTTTTGTTTGTGTAAGTCTTATGAAGCACTTTCTTCTATAGCCTACACTCTAAAAAAATGGAAAGTTGTAGTTACTCTATTGAAAATATTAACACCTGTTTCAGGTTGCTTACCCTTCCTCATACTTATTCACTGATATGTAAAACACTGAGTATGCTAAGTACTTGCTTTTTCCAAGGTAGACATGGGCAAGTGACCAAGCCCAGGCCAACACAAATCCCTGAAGGGGAAATGTGATACACTCAGAGGATTCTGGCAAAAATTCCTCTCTATGACACACATAGGATATGGAGAAGATACTTTCCATTCCCCACTTTACTTTTTTATTTTGCTCTTGGATGTGCATGTCTAAAAACACAACCAAGGAGTTGCAGCAATCATCCAGTGACCAGAAGGGGACAAGGCGAGGAATAAAGTTCATATTTGGGAAAGGCAGAAGGAAAAAACTGGGAGATCCTAGGCCCTTGGATGACATCATCGAGCAGTTTAATAAACTTGAATGTCCTTCCTCTAAACTATACTATATACTGTAAAACAAGGACCCTTACTTTTTAAATTTTAAATTTGATACTGGTACTTACAGCTAAAATCATCCCAACATACACAATGGGTTATTAGTCAAGTGGAAGAAATTATTCAGTACGATTATTACTGTCTTTTCAAACTCAGAAGCATTAATTTAAAAAAGGAAACACACAGATTAAACATTTGAAGAAGAAAGCTGAGTTTTCATTTCCCAAGAGTTAAACAAAATAATGGTCAAAAGTTAATATATATTGAGTATTTATGTGCCAGGTACTTCAATGGATCACTCAGTCAACCCTCATAATAAATCTAAGAACTACTACTCCCTTTCTACAGAGGAGTAAATAGAAGCATATAAAAGTTAAGCAACTTAAAAAAAAAAAAAAAAGTTAAGCAACTTGTCCAAGGTTTTACATAACCCTTGAGATCGTTTGACTCTAGAACCTTAGTACCAAATATTTAAGGGAAACTAAAGATAAATGCACATCAGCTATTTTTTCTATGAAGAAGAGATTCAAGTCCTCTGTTGAGCATGAAAAGAACAGAAAGGAGTAAGGAAGTTGAGAACCATGATTATAATTATGAACAACCACTACTGTTTTGCAATAAAAGACTACCTCATTTCACACCAAGAAATCAAGGCTCCGGGGTGCTTGGGTGGCTCAGTTGGTTAAGTGTTCAACTCTTGGATTTTGGCTCAGGTCATGATTTTAGGATCCTAGGATCAAGCCCTGCACTGGGGCTCAGTGGGGAGTCTGCTTGAGGATTCTCTCTCTCCCTCTTCCACTGCCCCCCCTTCCCACTCTCACACTCATAAGCGTGCTTTCTCTCAAATAAATCTTAAAAAAAGGGGGGGGGGGCGCCTGGGTGGCTTAGTCATTAAGTGTCTGCTTTCGGCTCAGGTCATGGTCCCTGGGTGGCTTAGTCATTAAGCGTCTGCTTTCGGCTCAGGTCATGGTCCCGGGGACATAGAATCAAGCCCCACATTAGGCTCCCTGCTCCGCACGAAGCCTGCTTCTCCCTCTCTCATTCTCCTTGCTTGTGTTCCCTCTCTAGCTGTGTTTCTCTCTGTCAAATAAATAAAATCTTAAAAAAAGAAAGAAAAGAAAAGAAAAGAAAGAAAAAGAAAAGAAAAGAAAAAAGCAAAAGAAATCAAGGCCCAGAAAAGATGAAATGTAATTAGTGTTATAGGTAGTAATAAAACTCAAGTTACATTCTATTCCTAGGCCAGAGTACTTTTCTTTTACAAACACTACCTCCTTTTAAAATGATGTATTGGGGCAGCTGGGTGCCTCAGTAGGTTAAGCATCTGCCTTTGGCTCAGGTCATGATCCCAGAGTCCTGAGATTGAGCCCCAGGTCAGACTCCCTCTTCAGTAGGGAGTCTGCCTCTCCCTCTCCCTCTGTCCCAAACCCTGCTCGTATACACAATCTCTCTCTCTTCTGTCAAATAAATGAAATCTTAAAAAAAAAAAAAATGATATAGCATAGTTCCAATACACATGCGGGGAGAAATGAAATACACAAAGAAATAACAATATCTAAGGCATCTAAGGCTTACTAAGAGAGACTCACAGAGTAGAACTCCCATATTCAATATTTATTAGCTGATAAGGTCTGATATGAGCAGACAGACAATAAAACCTGTTTATAGTGTTGGACACAGAGCAACAAAAAAGTGAAATAACTTAGTGAAAAAATTATTTTGTCTGGATAACTGTACATCCTTGTTAAATGTCTGAAGAATCAGATTTTCTTGGGAAGCATCATTAAGCATAGGTAAGAATGGCCACTTCTCACTGAATTTTCTAACAAACATATTTTTAGAAAACAATTTTAATAACAACTAAGTATAAATGTTTTGGACTAACTGGAGAACTCTGTATCATATTCTCCCTATAGCAAAGTGACTTGAGTAATTGCTAGTTTCCCCTAACAACTCACAATTACATAAGGATAGACTAGACTGCTAAGTACTGACCTTGTATCATTTGACAATGCCCTACATGTACTCAAAAGAAAAGGAGATGGGAATGGAGAAGTGTACAATTAGTCGTATTAATACCAAGTACCAAAGCCAAAGAGGGTGGGAAGATAGAAGATGACTTCCCGAAGACAGACTGGATATATGGATTCCCAAGAACTGTTAACTCTTTTTCCTGGAAGAATAGTTTCCATGAATTAAGGTAATATGAGAGGTCACTCATTTATCTGTAATAACAATTTCAATAAAATCTCAGGTATCTACAATAGTGCTTAGATATTTGGAGAAAAGTAAACATAGAACCGGCTTACTCTGCAATGTCAAGATAGCCACAGGAAGCAGCTGCATGTAGTGGTATCCAGCCTTCATTATCAGGTTGATTAATATTTGCTCCATTTTCAACCAAAAACTTCACCATATCAACATTGTCATCAATGCAAGCCTGCAAACAAAACAGAAAGCACAATTAGGAAAAATGTGTATCAGCATTCCTAATAAGCTTTGCAGCTTTTATAACATAAATATTCTCTTTTAGTCTGCTGCTATCTGGATTGTACTGCTGTCAAACAGGCTAATGGTACCAATGAAATTTTAAGAGTTCCTGCTTAGATGCATATACGTGATTAGACTATGACAATCTCATGATAAAAATAAGTACATGCTATAACAACAATTAAAACATTATATAAGTACCAATAATATTCTCTATAGCAGTGGTTCCCAAAATGTGGTCTGTTGAGGGGGGAGGGGTCCTTTCAAGGAATTCACAAGGTCAAAACTATTCTCAAAATAATACTAAGATGGTAGTTCCCCTTTTCACTGGGTTCACAGATGTACCTGAGTGTACAAAAAGCACCAGTGGCAAAATCTGTTTGTGCCTTAGCACAAATCAAGGCAATGGCCAAAAAAAAAAAAATCTAACAGTCACTATATCTGCCATTAATGCACTCATAGTTCTTTTTAAAAGCTATTTTTATTTATGAATGTCCTTGACAAAGTAGTAAAACCTATAAACCTTATGAAATTTTGATCCCTGAATATACATCTTTTAAATATTCTGTGGCACAAGATAGGAAGTATGGACAAAACACTTCTTCCAAGTACAATGACTGCTCTAAAGGAAAAGCATTTCTGCAACTAGGATGCAAGGTGAACTAGTCACTTTTCCCACGGAACAGAATGTTTACTTAAAATGAGAAACTCTAGTTAGTCTAACTTGGGTTTTTGCGCAGATTTTCTTAAAAATGAAGAGACTGTAATTTCAAAAACAACAATAGTATTTGCTGTCAATGATGAATAAAAGCTTAAAGAACAGATGAGTGAATTATTTTAATTTTAAAATGCTATTTATGTAACAGGTACAGTACAGCTGTTTTAAAATGAATTAGTAAATACTTAACATCCTCAGTTTTAACCTCTTATTATCAAATATTAATATATACACACATAGAACCAAAAGTTCTTTCGGTCTTTTAATATTTTTAAGAGTATAAAGCAGTCCTGAGACAAAAAGTTTGAGAACTGCAGCCTACAGTAACTAAAAGAAGGGACTTCGATAAATGCTTACTTTGTGCAGGTAGTATGACCGGTACTTTACTGATTTTATTATATACCATCCTCACATAAACTTTCATGAGAACAGGAATTTTGCTGTATCTGCAGCATCTCACACAGTTCTTGGCATGTGGCAGGGACATAAAAAAAAGGATGAAAGAATGAGAAAGCTAAGATTCAAAGAGATTAAGTAGCTTGAATAAGTCAGACAGGTGGGAGATGACAGAGCTGGCACTCTAACAAATGTTTAGATTCCAAAATAATAAGCTCTTTTCCACACATAACACTGCTTTGCACAGATACTCCTAATTTATCAACGTATTTCTCACCTATTTGTAGTCTCTGCAACAGGATATCGTAAGTGCTAGGCACTTACAAAGTGTTGTATGAATGAAACCAATTTTTCTTTACCTATCACAAAAGCAAAAGAAAACACTTTTAGTAGCATTTTCTTAGGGGGAAAAAGAGGGTAAAAAAAAAAGCACTATGGACAAGTACAAAGTGGAAAAATACTGTCAGGGAATCATAGCTCTTAATTCTAGGCTCTAGTTTTGGCTCTACCACAAGTTTTGTAGAGCTGGACAAGTAATTTAATCTTTTAAGGCTTAATGTCTTTATTTTTCAAGGGGAGGAAAGAAGCTGGTGGTTTATATATCTCTCAAATTCCCTAACATGTTTAAGATTCTTATGTATTTATGATTCTTCTCCTTGGAACAAGTTATAAGCAACCTGATGGCAAGGTCTTACAGTGCTCAGAAGAGTACCTTACACATGGCAGATGGTAGATGAATATAAGTAACCTTATATGAACTTTAAGTATATATTGTTTAGGAAAAAGAACCATTTTCAAGAAGCAGTCATTAAAGAAAGGGTTGGAGAAATCTGAAAACCATTAGCTCTCTAATAACAAAAAAAGAAGAAATGTCAAAATACTATTATGTTATGTTATTTGAGATTGCTAATCCACAATGGCATCAATTAAGATTAGACTTAATTCTTTTTTTTCTTGATTTAATTTTTTTTTTTAAAAAGACTGATTTAATTCTATTACCCTTTTCACTCAATCTGCATAAATTCGTACAGGCTCCATAACAATATTTTAACTTTAATCACTGATACAAAAAGATAAAACTCTATTTGATAAATCTACCTAATATGAATCTGATTGTTGTTTTTAAAAAAATGAAAAATAATGCCAAGCAAACAAGAAATGATTCTTTACAAAGGGATATGGGAAATGCTCACAATATATTAAATTTTTTTAAAAGGATATAAGAACAGTTTACCTAATATGTTCCAATTTTACTAAAAAATATGTACACAAAAAGACGAGACTATATATTGAAGGTTAATAGTCATTATCATTGGTTGTGAGACCAAGAAAAATTTTTATTTTCTTCTTTAAATTTTTCTTTATTTACAAAATGTTTACAATGAATAGGTAGTTTATATAAGAAAATTTAAGACTTGATTCTTTTTTTTTTTAAAGATACTATTCTTAAGTAATCTCTATCCCCAACATGGGGTTCAAACTCACAACCCAGAGATAAAGAGTTGCATGCTCCACCAACTAAGCCAGCCTAGTATCCAAGACTTTATTCTTAAAAGAGAAATATTAAATCTATTTTAATACAGAGAAACAACCAAACTGTTGGTGAAAATGTAAAATTCATACAACCCCTTTATTCTTAAAGAGAAATATTAAATCTATTTTAATACAGAGAAACAACCAAACTGTTGGTGAAAATGTAAAATTCATTCGACCATTTGACAGTACCTACAAAATTATAATAGTATAATAGAATACCTATCATACTATAAAGTATAATAGAATACCTATTATACTATTGAAGTATAATAGAATACCTATCATACTATAAAGTATAATAGAATACCATGTAGTAGCAAATAAATAGCATATGTATGAGGAGATTCTATTCATGTATTAGGCTCTTACACAAAAAGAACAAACCATGCTACCTTCAACAACAGAGATGATCTTCACTGACATAGATGAGTGAAAAGGCAGACAGAAAGGATATATACTATAGGTTTCTTTTATTTTTTTTAAGATTTTATTTATTTATTTGGCAGGAGAACACAGCTAGAGAGTGAACATAAGCAGGGGGAGTGAGAGAGGGAGAAGCAGGCTTCCCCCTAAGCAGGTAGTCCAATGGGGGGGCCTGGGACTCATGACCAGAGCCAAAGGCGGTTAACGACTGAGCCACAGCATCTCTAGTACAGTTTTCTACACAAAACTAATCTCTGGCACTTAAGTATAGAATCATAGTTACATTTGTGGAGAAATGAAGGTAGGGGCATGAGGGAGTTTTCTGGAAGACTGGAAATGTTTCCTATCTTTCTGATTTTTACTTAGGCATATTCATATGTAAAAATTCATTAATTGCACAATTCAAAGCTGTATATCTTACTGTAAATTACATCTAAAATTAGAAAGAAAAAAGTAATAGGTTACCATTTATTGAAAGCCTACCCTATGTGTTAACTCCAATATAAGACACTTTACTTATCTTTCTCTAAATTGTACATGCTAAAATAGGTCTTCCTTTAATTTCTATCCCCTGGTCCCTGAAGCTCCAAAATCAAACAGAATCCCTCTCTTAACTCTCTTAATCCTCTCTCTGATAACCTTTTAATATTATGAAGAACTCTCCCCCTCCAAGAATTCCCACACTCTTTTTTAGGCTAAATACCCTAAATTCCTTTAGCTACTCTTTGTGTTATATATACTAAAAACTCTATCAGCCAAGGCTCTAGGAATATAGGGAAGGGGAAGGATCACAATGTAATACAGCAGGCTTGTTCACAAATAACAAGGATCTTTTAAGAGCACAACAGCAGTGGATAGAAAACCACTAAAATATCATTGGGACAAAAATGTAACTTCTTGTGTCTAAGATGGTCCATATAGGTCTCATTAAGAAATATACATCTGAGGGGGCGCCTGGTTGGCTCAGTCAGTAGAGAATGGGATTCTTGACCCTGGGATCATGAGTTCTAGCCCCACGCTGTGGGTAGAGTTCACTTAAAAAAAAAAAAAAAAAAAAAAGGTAGTATATGTTCGAGCAAGATTACGTTAGAGTTATTCAACTAGCAATTCAACTGAAAGTAACTGCACTGGACAAATGCACTGTGATTTAAAAAATGCATGGAATAAAAGTAAATCATCCAGTGGTATATAGAGTTTTGGTAAGTTATAAAACAGTATAAGGCCATGTGCTAAAACGTCTCAGTATATACCAGGTAAAAGATCTGAATATAATGCAAAGATGACTGGATTTAACTCTAGGTGGTTTTCAATCCACTCTCTACTCCCATGCATCAAAGGACCTGACTACAACACTCCCATCTGTAATACTGGCTCAATTCAGCAGTACAGAGAAGTAGGAGAAAACATTTTATAATTAAGATAATGTTTGAAAGGAGCTCTTCAGAGTTTTTAAGCAGAGGGATGAGATGATCAGATCCGTACTTCAGAATATGCAAGGCTTAAAGACTGGAAACAAGGTGAGGGACAGGGAGAAGCCATTCATGAAAATAAATACTACAGGTTCAAGAAGAGGCTGAGGAAAGAAAGATGATTTCATAGCTTTGGATATACTGAATTTACAGGTGTCTGTATACCTACCTAACCATGCATATCCAGTGGTCAATTGGATGTGCAGATCTAGAGCTTTGAAAATAAATTTGAAATGAAAACAACAATCTGGGAATTATCTGCATTACGGTAATAATACAGTGGGGCTTGAAATCACTTGGGGAGAGGATGTAGAGAAGTGATTCTGAAAACAGTAAGAGAAGTGTTAAGATTAAATTATGATATGTATATTCTATTTGGAAAACAAAGACATTTGTGGTATTTTATTCAGTCAGTTGAAGAGAAAGTTCTCAAGAAGCTTACCATCCAGTACAGAAGATAAACACATAAACAGATGACTATATTAAAAGGAATATGATATAGTTCTAGGGCTTTGCACTACTTATGGTGGGAGCTCAGAATAGGAGAGCTATGGAAGAATGGTAGGTGATAGTCTGGGACTATTTCCTGGAGGAGGCGCTACACCAGGGCTTAACACAGGAACAAGTGACAAACATTTCCTGGTGTATGAAGATGCAAAGTCACATATAGTGAGGATATATGTATGCAGGACTAGAATAGAGTTTATTTGCCATCTTATGAGTAAATCTTTGACACTGAAGAGAAACAATTTTCAAGACAAATGGTTAATTTTTAAAGTTTAGGAAGGCAATTCCCCTTGGTTCTTTGAAAAAATTAACCTATGAGTATAGCTAATTCCCAGTAAATGAAATGTGGCTGATTCTGATTTAAAATATTTGTTTTTAAGTCAGCATAATGTAAGAAACACCAATAAAAATATCTAAAGCAGTTAAGAATGCTAAATCTGCTTGTTCCTTTTATAATAAGTTTCTGAAATGTTTTAATATCAATTAAATGCTAAAAACATTGTTACAAAATACATATTACATATGAACCTCAAGTCTGTGGGGCAAGTTGTTCAAAGTATTCTCCTGAACATTTATAAAGCATACACAAGAAACTGGCAAGCCATGCCCATAAAAATATTGTTGCTAAGAGAATCAAAAGCTAACACATGCAGTACATTAAGAGACACATGACTTGTTAACTTTCAATATTTGACTAAATATGGTCAGTTTATTAAGCCATATATGGAAAGAAACAGAATAACTCAAACTATGTTAGATAAGATTCTGGGGTGCATCTTAAGTGTTTCATAAATACATATCCAGAGCAATTGCCAATAATAAACGGCTGTGTGAAAACATATTTGTCATTTAATTCCAGGTACAGGCAGCTTTGTCAACTTGAGCTGTAAACTAATTCAACAAACTAGTTCAAATAAATAAAACATCTGTTTTTATTGAAAAGGAGACCTAGTTATTTTTCTCAGTAAGTTAGTTAGCTCAAGGATAAGCTTTGTTTCCTACACTTTTAAAGAAAAAAGTTGCAACCTAACAACAAAAGAGTTGAACAAAGGGACTATATTCAACGTTGGCTGAAAGTTGACAAAACTGATAGTCTAACAACAACTTTTGGGTGCGGCATGTACAGTTTGAAAAAAATCATTAAATTTCATTCTTAGAGAAATAAAAACAAATGTGTTAAGCAACTACATAATTCAATTGAGTAAAATCACAATTACAAAATTAGTAGCATTTGAAATAAATTCTAACACTGTAATATTCCTTTCATGAAAGTGATTTTGTTTAAAGTACACATGCTAGGGACGCCTGGGTGGCTCAGTTGGTTAAGCCACTGCTTTCGGCTCAGGTCATGATCCCGGAGACCCGGGATCGAGTCCCACATCGGGCTCCCTGCTCGGCGGGAAGCCTGCTTCTCCCTCTCTCGCTCCCCCTGCTTGTGTTCCCTCTCTCACTGTGTTTCTCGCTGTCAAATAAATAAAATCTTTAAAAAAAAAAA
>PITA01029224.1:2500-18192 GCA_004023965.1 Spilogale gracilis | reverse complement strand
CTCTCTCTCTTTTTTTCCTGCAGGATATTTATTTTTTTCCTTCTTATTTTTTCCTGTTGCTTTAATATCACACTGCTTAGGAGACACTTCTCCTTCTTTAGTTAAAATCTTTTCCCAAAATACTTGGCAGAGGCATCAGTGAAACCACTGTTTTCTCCCACTTTTAAGACTCCTTTTGGCAGTACTATAAAATAGTAAGTCCCAGACTTACTATGTTCATCATTCAGCACTTACTAGTATGAACTTTTTCTTCCTACTCTCCAAATTCACAAGCCTACTATGGCTATGGAAGCTCATTGGAATTTGGTGTGTTTTTCTACTTACAGGTAATTTGAAATTTGTATTATTAAATGGCTCCTAATAATTTTGAAGATGTGGTTTTGAGGTCCTTATATTTGTATTTGAGTTCTTTGTTGAACTTATCTTCTTTGGGAGGATGTGTAGAAAGATTAAGATTTAGGAAGCTGCCCTTTGCTAGGTCTGAGCAGACTTCTCCAATAACTTTTATTTTTAAAAGATTTTATTTATTTATTTGACACACAGAGAGAGATCACAGGTAGGCAGAGAGGCAGGCAGAGAGAGAGGAGGAAGCAGGCTCCCTGCTGAGCAGAAAGCCTGGATGTGGGACTCGATCCCAGGACCCTGAGATCATGACCTGAGCTGAAGGCAGAGGCTTAACCCACTGAGCCCCCCAGGCGCCCACTTTTTTTTTATTAAGATTTTATTTATTTATTTGACACACAGAGAGAGATCACAAGTAGGCAGAGAGGCAGGCAGAGAGAGAGGAGGAAACAGGTTCCCTGCCGAGCAGAGAGCCCGATGCGGGCCTTGATCCCAGGACCCTCAGGTCCTGACCTGAGCCAAAGGCAGAGGCTTTAAGCTACTGAGCCACACAGGTGCCCCTCCAATAAATTTTAAGTTTCTTTATCTTTGATGATCTGTATTTTAGTATAATGAGTCAAGATGTGGCTTTATTTCATTTATACCTCTGGGCACTCGAAGTGCATATTACATCTGAGAACTTAGATGTTCTGTAATTTTGGAAAATTCTCAGCTATTATCTCGTCACACACACACACACACACACACACACACACACACACCAATTCTTTTGTTCTTTCTTCCTAGAATTCTGATAGAGATATGTGAGAGCCTCCCCAAATCTCCATATCGTTTAATCCATTAATTACTCTCTGACATTTTATTTCCCTGTGTTTTGGAACTCTATCTGAATTCCTTAGTACTCTATCTCACTAATTCTTTGTGTCATCTGGAATTTATTCTACTTGTTGAATTTTTATATCAGTGATTACTACTTTTTTATTTCTAAGATTTTATCTACTTATAGCTTTTAAATTTTTAAATTTTTAATAATTTGTATTATTTAATGTTTTGAGCATCTTAAGAATATTTTTTTTGTTAATGTCCTTTTAAATATTTTTTTCTGAAAGTGATTCATGTTTGTTGTGATTGATTTTTTGGGGGGAGGGGGTAGAGGGAACTCTCATCTCCCAAAAATGCTTTTTGAATTCTCTTTTTGCAGCTTCATTTTTTTTTTTTTTAAAGATTTTATTTATTTGACAGAGCGAAACACAGCCAGAGAGGGAACACAAGCAGGGGGAGTGAGAGAGGGAGAAGCAGGCTTCCCGCCGAGCAGGGAGCCCGATGTGGGACTCGATCCCGGGTCTCCGGGATCATGACCTGAGCCGAAGGCAGTCACTTAACCACCTGAGCCACCCAGCTTCATTTTTGACTGGACGTTATTGTGGTTTTGTTTTGTTGTCTATTTTCTTATGTTATTACTCTTCTGTATGTAATATTATTGTGTTAACCTCTTATGCCAAGACCAGTGCTAGTATTGATAATACTTGCCTGGAGCCATACCCATGATGATACTAGAGATACTTCAGGCCCTGGTGCTTGGTTTAGTTTCTGTTATGGACACAGTGTCTATGTCCTCTAGCCTCCTCGAACACACAGGTTTCTATAATCCTTAGCACAAGGCAGTGGTGAACTGTAGTATTTTATTAGTGTCCTTACATGAGAGGGGAGCCCTATTTAATCTCCTAGTTTTGTGGAGTCTGACTCTAGTCCCACACTGTGCGTTGGGCACTTTTTGCCCACAATACCCCATCTGTTTTTGCATTTCAAGCCTTAGCATGACTTCTTCTTAGCACTTTGTATTTTCCTCCTGTTATCGGTCCATGGAAACAAATTTCTTGTTTCTTTTACACTGTTCTAATTTATCTAATATTGATAAATGTTTAAACAGAAGTTGTGTATCAAACCATGAATTTACTGTATGACCTTTATCAAAAACTCTTTGCTTGATATATTAGGGCCAGAGAAAAACAAAAAACAAAAACATGATATATTCACATTAGACAATTTTAGAATACTTAAATAAAAAGATTACTTACATGGGTACAGTTGGAGTATAATTGGGGTGTACATCAAGGAATAGTACAGGGTCGAGGAAACCAAAGGGCTAGTGTAGTATCTAGGGAATAGTAACAGAGAGGAGCAACTTCAGCCTCTAAGCTAGACATGGAAGGGGGAAAGGGAAGATATTAGAATAAAGAGAGAGCTGGTAGAGGGGCCGTTAGATGAAGGGCACAGGCAGCCAAGGTGCACTTGTTCACAGAAGCCTAGGGGAGTGAGTATACTGAATTCACTCTCTCCCTTCAGTGTCTCTCTAATGTTCTCTTTACTCAAACCCATCAGAAGCTGGAGGACAAGGGAGATTGTTGTTGATGCAGTCCATGTATTCCGCTTTTCCAAGCAAGAGCAGTGCAAAGTATAGACAGGGGGTTCAGAGGGGCATGGCTGGTAAGGTTTCCTAGAAATGACAACATTAGTATTTCCTATCTCACATGTTCTCCTTGATTGCTGTTGGGCTTCCTTAAGAGCTGGAGCCTGTCCACATCTCAGGTGGCCCACTATCTGGACTCAATAGATAAGGTGGAAATGAGGATAAGTGACTTCTGAGATTAAGTCATGTGAAGTATACAACTTCTGTCTGGTCTTTTTTTTTGGACACTCAGCCTGGTCTCCATACTTTAAAGAAACCTAGGGCACACAGGAAGACCCCCGTAGGGGACTTGAGGCCTCTGGCACCCATCCTGATTGAGCTCCCACTTCCATGTCAGCACCACCTTTGTGAGTAGACCATTGTGCTGGCGAACTCATCGGCCCTTTGGGGAAGAACACACTTTACATCACATGTAGTAGAGACAAGTGTTTCTCATAAGACTCTAACCAAACTGCAGATTTGCAATCATGATAAATATCTTCTTCCTGTCTGAGATGTTTCTTTTCTTCTCCCATAGCACCCTGCACAAATCTGTCATGACATTCAAGCTATTGTAGTTAAATTACCAATTTACATTTTCCTCTCTGAAGTACATTAAATGCTCCAAGAAAGCAGATATCATGGTTTGATTACCATTTTGCCCCCAGTGCCTAGTACAGAGTATGAAACACAATACAAATTTAATGTATATTGGTTAAATAAGTGAATGTGGATTTCAACATTTTTTTCTAGCTTTACCATTCTAAGAACTTTTATGGGTTGTCATTCATAACCCCAGGGTTGCAGATAAAGAAACATTTGTGAGTAGCAACCCAGAATGGGGCTGCAGTTTGAGTAGTTTTCTTCTATAATACACCAGTTTTTCAGAGCACTTGGCATGACACCACTACCATTTTGCCAAGCACCAATAAAAAATGATTTGATACAGTTAAAAAATGATTTCTCAAATGTGTTCTTAGGAGGAAAAGGAAATGAGGAAATGGAACAAGGAGATTTTAAAGAAATGATTATTCTTTTTTAAGAAAACAAATGAGGATGGAGAAATAAGGAAAAAAGGGGCATAAATAAAGGGGAAGAAAGACATGGGAGCCTTACATCTAAGACAGGCAGTGTGGCAAAGAGAGAAGATCGTGAATTTTAGAGTCAGAACTGAATTCAAAGTCTGTCTCATCTGTATATTAGCTACGGAGCAAGTTAGCTACTGAGCAAGTCACCCTCATTGTCCTCCCTCGAAATGAACACCATAACAGTCAATTTATATAGAGTTGTATAGGGTTAAGATTCTTTATATTAAGAGCTAACACAACATGTGATATATGGCAGATGATTAACAAGTAGTTGCTACCTCCTTACTATCACCACAACCACCATTACCATAACAATGGAACTAACTAAATGAGGAAGAGAATACAGGGGCTTTGGAGTGTCTTCTGACATCCTGAGTCTAGCTTGACCCAGTGGGTGCGATATTAGGCTACTGTGGATACCTAATTAATGAGGTTTTCTTTCTTTTCTTTCTTTCTTTCTTTCTTTCTTTCTTTCTTTCTTTCTTTCTTTCTTTCTTTCTTTTTTTTCTTCTTTCTTTTTCTTTCTTTCTCTTCTTTCTTCTCTTTTTTTTCTTACTTCAGATGCAAACAGTTGAATTTCATCATGGTGTCATTTTATAGTTACTACACTTGCTAATTTATAAGTAATTTATAGGTACTACGCTTGCTAATTTATAAGAAAATTATAAATTTTCTTTTTTCTAAAAAAAAAAAAGAGAAAGAAAAAATACTAGGGCCCCAGGAAGTGAGAAGTGAGAAAGTAAAAACAGTAGGGGTGATGAGATGGAGTTCTCTTGGTCATTGGTCCAGCCTTGAGGAGATAGATGATCAGAAGGTAGATTAGGCTGAAGAGTAAGATGACTCATGGCTCCTTCACCATAAGACCAATGATTCCTTTGGGTGTTTTGAGCAGAGAGCATGTTATTGAGTAACCAAAAGATACCATACAATACAATTTATGTGACCTATCTCACTGTGACACAGATATTTTACCACTTATTTTGTAGATTGAGAAATAGAGACTTGGAGAAGCTAAATAAATTTCTTGAGCCTACCCAACATAACTTGTAGAGATAATAACTAGACTTTAAATAGAGATGTACTTGGTTATAAAAGCTACACATATTATACTACTAGAAGGAGCATGTGATGCAGGAGAAAGGCCAGGTTGGCTTACACATGGAGTTGTTACTCTTTGATGATAAGGTAACAGAGAATTATAGGTTTTATTATTATAGACACATGGTGAGTGGAAAGATACTTAACCAGTTGCTGGAGCCACCTTATAGATAAATATATATATATATAAACACTTTGAAAACATTTTATTTTCTAATTCCTGAGGGATGGAGTTACAATTGTCTATTGCTTCAGCTGAATGATACGTAAGTCAGATCTCTTGGTTTCTTCAGCTTATAAGTGTACATATGGTTGTACTAACACTGAAAACTTTGTTTCAATGACACTGAACCTCAGTTTCCAAATCTTGAAATTTGCTAACTCCTGGCTTAAAGAGTCCTTGGAAATATTTCTCCATTTGAATTTCCATTTTGTCATTCATATCTATTGTGGAATCAAGCATGTTTCTTAATTTCCTGGAGCTTCAGTTTTATCATCTGTAAAATGGAATCATACCATTGACCTAATTTAGATTACTGTAAAGATTGAGAGGACATATGTGCAACACATACACAGCACAAAAACCTACCTAGCACATAGATATTTAGCACTCTATAAAAGTTCACTCATTTTCTTCCTTTACATCTTCTCATTTTTTTCTCTAACACTAGTTCTGATGAGAGAATTATAGCTAGGACAATGAGGGGCTTGCAGTTTTCATCCAAGGGTAGATGTTGGAAGTGGGAAGAAAGGAATGAAATTTCAGAATCAATCTCTGGAGCTGAAGTGAGCTTACACCACATGCATTTGTTTCTGCTGATCCTTGTGTGGGAAGTTGGGATTTAGGTAAAAAGACGTGGTAGTGGAATGGGAGAATGAGATATTTATTTGTTATTCATGGCAGGAAGGACTCCAAAGAGGAAGGTCCCCTTCCTCTATAATATCCTATACCTGACCTTTTATCTTAGAGGTTTTCAATAGAAAAATAATAATCAGGGTGATCTTTGTTGGGGCTGGGACTCTGAGGAGGAGATTTCATCATTTCAGGGCTCCATGAGTCCACCTTGGGAAGGCAACCATACACATTTGGCCACTGGAAGATAGAGTGCCCTCTAGTGTTGATGAAGTGGACAGCTTAACTGAGTGAGGAAGGGGTAAACTGAAGGCTCAGGTGTCTCAGGTAGATAAACTTTGTGAGGCTCCCTTTTATTTCCCTTCCTTTTACAATGTGGGGATATTTTGTACAGTTGGTGGGAGCCAGGCGTGTTTCCTTCTCTATGCAGCAGGAGATAAAGGAAACTTCAGGAGAACTTCTAACAGTGCATTTTTATTTATATTCTGTCTGTTGAGTTCATTGTGCAATGAGCACTTCCTGTCCTGATTTAAACTACAAAGCTCAGGCTGTAAGATCGCCTACTCACTGGTTGGTTAGTTGGTTGGTTGGTTTTGGCTCATGATTAACTAATGCTTCTTTGGGATTAGAGTTCCTGATCATATGGCCCAGTTGCCAAGAGCATTGGCCATGATTGCTTAAGTTAAGCCTTTACCCAATAGTCCTCCATTGGACTATTCCATTTGCCTACCACCACCACCACCTTTCTTGGATGCCCTAAAGAATGCTAAAGAACACTTTTCAAGTGAACTCCCAGCAATATTGTCAAAGGGGAAGTTTGCAACCCGGAAGACACTTTTAGGAATTATTAGGACACTACTATATACACTTATTTATTAGTGGGAAAAAGGATGTGAATTTTGATTTCTGTGTTTAAATCCTGATTCACCCATTCCAAAGGGACCTTGAGTAAGTTTAAATTTTTCAGAGCCCAAGTTTTCTCACTAGCAAGGAGATAAGAAAAATACACTGTAGGATTTTATGATAACTGGTGAGGGAAAATGTATAAAGGGCCCATTGCAAAGACTGATACACTTAGATGCTCAACACATACTTGCTAGAAAAGTCATTAGATCAAGGAAAGGCAAGAAGTTTGGGGAACAGAAGCAGAGTGTTTGGCTGGGAAGAGTAGCAGGAGATAAGGTTGGGAGGTTGGCTGGGAAGAAATTTTCAAAGACCTTGGATTTCTTGAAGGCTTGGGTTTTAGTTAGTGGATATTAGATCAGATATTAGAAAAGAGTTTTATAATTTTGAAAGAAAAATATACTATGCAAATATAGGATAGAGATAGAGATGCTGTTAATTGAGAGACACTGACTTATCCAGGCAGAATTGGGTATGTAGAGGAAGCAGAGTATATGATTCAAGGACTAGGATGCTGGAACAAAGACGCCTGAACTTAAATTCTGGCTCTGCCATTTACAAACTGCATGCCCTTGGGAGAGTTTAACTCTCAATATTTCGGTTTCCTTACCTCTAAACTGGGGATAGTTGTAATGCCTTCCTCATAGGGTTGTGATGTTTATAGCAGTTCCTGGCACACAATAAGCATTTTTTTTTTAAAGATTTTATTTATTTGACAGAGAGAAACACAGCCAGAGAGGGAACACAAGCAGGGCGAGCGAGAGAGGGAGAAGCAGGCTTCCCGCCGAGCAGGGAGCCCGATGCGGGACTCGATCCAGGTCTCCGGGATCATGACCTGAGCTGAAGGCAGAGGCTTAACCAACTGAGCCACCCAGGCGCCCCAGACAATAAGCATTTTTTAGACAAAAACATAGTTCATAATAGAAAATCAGTTTCACTTGACCAGAGACTGGAAAAGTAGGAGGAATGGAAGATATATCTGAAGCTCCATTTCAGGAAACTGAGTGCATGCTTGTGTCATCAACTGACACAGACACACAAGAGGAGGAATAAATTTGTGTCATGATGGGTTTGGGGTGAAGATGTGATTGGGGAATGCATCCTGGAAAATAATAGGACTGGATGAGTTCACCCAATGAAATTAGATGGCTAGAAAAGAAGAGTGTTATAGAAACCTGTGGTACATTTATATTCTCCTATAGAATATAGGAGATTATAGAAGACTATAGTTTGAGTGAGAAAGGAGCTGAATGACAAGAAGAGAATCAAAAGATATTGGGGTGTTAGAAGCCAAAATTAGAGAGAATTATAAGCCTGACAGGGTGCTCAACAGGGGCAAAGGCCAAATACTTTATGAATTTATCTTTGTACAATTTGTCTCCCAGTGGGCCAGGTCTCTAATGTTTCTGGTAATGAGATCTGTCTTTTTGTCCCATGAATTTCCAGCTGCTTTCAATTTTCAGTGATGTAATGAGTCCCAGACACAAGCACAATCAACTGTATAGCAGAAACGAGAAAGACTTCCACATACACTAGCACACATGCACACAGACACACACCACAAAGTCTAACCTGGGAAATGAATTAATTTGGCCAAAGAGAATTGTTTGTCCTTAAGGAGCACACTGATGGTTCCCTGTAAGTTAATGCAAATGGTGGTAACCAGTTCCTCTGTCCCTCTTTCCAGACCTCCCTGATCTCTACCAAACCACAGTGCCCTTTGTACGGGCTTGTTTTGTATTTTGCCCAGACAACTCATATAATGTCTGCTGAGATGTGGACTCCATTAACTCAGCTTCTAGGGTTATCACTTACATTTTTAAAGCCTGAAAAACTGAATTACAGAGTTAGCTCTCCCTCACCCTGGCCTCACTAATAATGTGGGCAGAATCTTGGGCATATCTGGGAGGGGTCAGCTCAGAGTCTTTGAGTCTCTCTCTACTCCTGTGAGAGCTTGCATCTCCAATGTTCCCAATAAAGAAAACCTTTAGGTTACCAGAGAATGTATCTTTCCATTGGGAAAGAAAAAAAAGAACAAACTCCACTGAGTACACTATGGACATATTCCTAGGCATGTAGTTGAGGATATCACTACATAGTGTCCCTGTTTTCCAACTCACAGTCAGTAGGGGGAAAGAAAATCAATTATAACCAGCACTGGAGAGACAGAAAAAAGTGCTTCGGGGGTTTGAGGAGGTGGAACAAATGCAAGGCAATTGTGTCTATTTTCAGAATGCTGATGAGATGAAAGATTGAGAGTAAGGAAGTAATGTGCTCTTCCCCATGGCATAATTCAGAGTTGCTTTTTTTGGGTGAGAACAGTGGAATATGGAATGACAAATAATGTTGGCAAATAGAATGTTTGTCAGAGCAATTAGAAGAGGTGAATTTGATGTTAATTAATTAATTCAACATATATTTATTACAGGCACACAATACCGAAGAAAAACTGCCAGGTGCTGGGGAGTCAGCTGGCATTGTTGGGGATGTTAGGTAATTATCAGCATTTCCTGGAAGAGCTCCTGTCCTGCAAAGTGAACATGAGGGGAAAGGAGGCTGTGAAGAAAGGGTTATATCTGATTCTGTGTTTTTCATGCTCTTACAGGACTCTTTTGAACCATGGCTGTGTGGTTGTTTTGCTGATGTATCAAGCATTTTGCTCCTCTCACTTCCACCATTAGAGCTGAAAACCAAATGGATGAGAATAAATTGTCCATTCCACAAACCATTTGTAGAGATGTTTAGTTAATGAATAGAAAAATGCACAGTAGTTAAATGTTAATTAATTCCTTTTTTGAGCAGCATATTCATTTTATACTATTTATGAGGGTTGTCTTGTAAATAGATTCCTATTACTTTGGTTCAACCATTGAATTTCCCTAAGTCACTTATCCTAAATGTTCATTAATTTCAGACAGCTCTAGAGACTGAATTCTTACTGAACATTACCACAAAATGCAACTCAAAAGCAAGGACCGTGTCTGTTTTGTGTCCTAAAAAATGCCCATTAAGGAAGGAGAAGTTCTTGAGGGAGCTCCAAAGACAGGATTTGAGAAGGTAATGATGATGATGATGATGATGATGATGATGATGATGATTATAGGGAAATGGTATGGTGATGATGGTGATGACGATAAGGATCTCTTCCCTGTTTTGATGCCAAATGAAGATGAGAATTGTGGTGTGAATACCTTTTATTTCCAGGTGTTTAAAGATATTCCGTGTTTAACATGGGCACAAAAGAAGACATTTGCAAAAGTGAGCCTGTTAGATATTTCAGCTAAGGAGTGAATGGACCAAATAGATTTATCTGTCTGCCAAGAAAATGAAATGAACCCTCCACCAATGTGGGAGAAGAATTTGAAAGAGCATTGCCTAATACAAATCTGAGGTCAGTTTTGTGAGTATGGGTGGTCATATAAATGCCAATTCTCCCTTTCCTATGTGTAAATGTGTGTAACTCCTTAGTTCTCAGGGCTGTTCTGATGATTATTGGGTAATGTAGTGAAGATTCCACAGTTTCTAATGCATACAGAGCAAAAAATTTTTTCTTCCTTCTCATCTTTCCTATGATCACCACTTTTCTCACCTATAAAATAGGATAATAATATGTGATCAAATGTAATCTATGTGATCATACATCTGTAAGGCAGATGTGTTATAAACACTTACACATTAATTATATACTGGTGAAATATGGGCTATTAAGGGTGAGCAGATCGTTTGGAAAATCCCTACAAATCTCTGGACTTTTTCAAGATTCAAGACTTTGAAACCAAATTCAATATCGACAATGTCAACATCATCCTGTGGAGAGCAATAGCCATCTCTTTGAACCATGGCCTATGGAGAGGCTGGAAGGTGGAACCAGAGAATAGAAAATGGAATTACCCCTTTGAGACTGAGCTCTACCATCCTGGCTGTGGAGGAAATTCTGAAGCTATTGATAGTCAGTTGTGGAGAGAAAACAACAAATAGGGGCAATACAGAGGGGCTGCCAGGAATTCATGAGGCTTTGCAAAGTTCATCTGTTCAATGGTTGCCACAAATGGCAAAGAGAGCTGAAGCAGGTCACTGGGTTATTGTCACGGCTAGATTCATAAGATGCCCCTTATGAATGGTTCTGAACTGATCACTTTTCTTAATGGCTCAAAAGGGCCAAGTGCTCAATGGCCAACCCATAAGGTCCACCCTACCCTGCCCATTTCTCCCTTGGAGAAAGCTATATCTCTACATCTCCCTCACATACAACAGAAGGAAGGGAAGAGACAAAGCTCTTCTTGGCATCAGGAAGATTTATCTGCACTTTGGCTCCTCACCAGCCCTATCAGCATGCAAATGACTACCTATGTTCCTGCCAAACTTCTTTATTGAAAAATCAAAACATCTTGTCTTTATTTTAAATTTTAAAGAGGCAAATTAATTTTATTAGTTAAACCACTCTGGGGGGAAGAAAGAGCTTTTTTACCTTAGATGCCATGACATCATCTCATTTGTCACCTTTTAAAAGCCCCATGTTTGGAATCAAGCCTCTTGGCAACCTCTGCATTCGGCAGCAGCACTAAAAAGAGAGACTGGGGGGGGGGAGCCATAAAGTGAACTGACTTTTGGAAATTTAGTGATATGGCTACAAAGCATTAGGCAGGAGAGGCTGAGCTGGAACAGCTGCTCTAGACTTAAGAGTATGAGCTCTGGAGACAGAGATCCCAACACATCATACACAGTGACAGATGCCAACTGCAGCAGGAGCATTAGTGGTTATTAGAATGGGAACAAAGTTTGAAATTGTGTAGGGGGCCAGTATGCTCAAGAATGACTGTTCCTCTCTCCTATCTAAGCACTAGGGAAGTTGGAAGCATTTAGTACAGAAAGGGATTAGTGAGTTTCTTTCATTGACTCTGCATATGGTCTGTTCTCTCATTATTATTCTGGGGTCCTTAGGCCTTTAAAAGTTCAGTCAGTGCATTTCTCTCCTTAATAGCCACCACCACCGTGCTGGAGGCTACTGGTTTTCATTGCCAGTTTCCTATAGTCTTCTGATTGCCTTGCTGACTTGGGTTGGGTTTCCCAGAAAGCAAAGTTTAAGATGCAGATTTGCACACAAGGGGATTATTGAGGTGTGCTCTGAGGTCACCACCTGTGAGGAGTGAAGGTAGCAGGACTCAGCAGGAGAGTTAACTGTGATGTAGTTGTAACAAGGCCTCAGCTAATGCCATAGGGAACTTGAGAATCTAGATAGACCTTCAAAGCCACTCCAAATGAAAGCCTCTGTGGCAACATTGTTCACTCATCTGATACCAGCTGTCCCCAGGGAGGAACATAACTTCCCTATGGCAGCATCCTTCAGTCAAGGGCCACTTGCAGAGAGGATTTTAAACTATAAGTTGTCAACAGTCAATACTCCTTAGCTGGGGGAATGCATCTCAGTCCCAAAGATGCAATAGCATCTACTACACTGATCTCACACTTCTGTTCTGTCATCTGTTCTGTGTACTCCAAATCATCTTTCTCAAATTCAAATGAATATGCCTGTCCCTGGTCATAAATTCATCAATGGCTTATTGCATTGGGAGGTCCAAATCCTTATATGGCCTTCATAAATTCATCAATGGCTTATTGCATTGGGGTAAAGGTCCAAATCCTTATATGGCCTTCAAAGACCTGAATCTATGCCACTTTACTTAGATTTCCAGCCTAGTCCATTTCTCAGTCTCTACACTTCAGGCAGAAGGTACTATGCGTCCTGTTTTTATTATCAGGGGTGCTGTACTCCTTTCTACTCAGTGGTAGATTGTTTTTCATTTCTGTTGTCTGGAATTCACCCCCTTCCTAATTTGGGGAACTCCCATGATGTGTGTCAATAGAAGAAGGGCCTCCTTGTCTTGGACACTCTACCTGACCTTGTATAATTGGATGTCCCCACCCATAGTCTGAATCTAGAGACAGTGACAAAAAGACAAAGGGACGATGAAATCCAGTTGCTGGCCTCAGTGGCAGCGTCACTGAGTGACTGCAGGTCCAGAAGTGTTTGTGCCACCAATTTCCCTTGATTCCTGATGGTTTCTGAGCTGATTCCCCAGGCTTCCCGACAATTTGGTGAGTTACCCAACATCCTTCTTTTATATCCCTCTTTTGATATACTTTTACTTTATTATCCATACTTTTGATATCAGCTCATAAGTCACTTCCTTAGGGAAACCTTTAATGGCAGCCCTCCCCAGGATTGGTCAATTTCTCTTCATATCACCAGAGCTCTTCATTAAGAATATTTACTTATCTGTAATCAGACCTTCATGAAAGTTATTATTTGATTAATGTCTAGATTCCCAATTAGAATTTAAACTTTCTGCGAGCAAAACTGTGTCTATTTTTATTCATTTTTTCCCCATAATTGTAGCATAGGACCTAAAACTAAATATGTAAGCATGCATTTTGAATAAGTAAAAAATAATTAAAGCCAATGCATGGAATTGGATGTCTCTAACTTTTTAAAAAATGAGATAGAGATAGACCTTGAGGGAGAAAGGCACAGGATATTTTCCTGAAGGACTGACAAAACATCATTTTTGTTATGGACCATCTTCTTGCATTTGTCAATTAATTTCCTGTTTTTTTTTTTTTCCTTCCCTTTCCCCTTTAGTGAGATATCTTAATGACGCAATTGACTGGTTCTCTTACATTCTGATCCTATCACACTTTAGGAAGGCTGAACATTCCAGCTTCACAATTTTTGGGTCTGAGTTTTCCCATTGTTTAAACACAATTTTGCTTTGCTTTCCTTCTCACCTTTAATTAAACATGTTAAAAATTAATAATGAAATCAATAGGGACCTGATATATGGAGACCAATTCCATTACAGAGGCTCTATTAGATTACTTCCAAAAACTAAAGTGACAAAGATATTTCTTCAGTGTAAAGATCACCAAATGTAAGAGGATCCTCCTTATTTCCTTTTTGGGTCTTTACCAAGCCTCATATTTCAACTTGATGGCTCAAACTTAATGTCCTTTCATTTGAATCTTGTCAGGAAGTTTGGTTTCCAGCTGATCTTGGGAGCTCTGGGGCAAGAGGTGGATGAATACTCTAGTGATAGTTGCATAGGACCATACAGCCACCATCATATTTGGGGGAAGGATGAAGAAGGTTGGGTTTCACAATCTGGGGATCCCTTCAGATAACATAGTCTGGATTTGCCCACATCAGAGCACATGGGATTCAAATGTGTTCTCTCTGCTCTAAGCTCCACATTATCTCTGGTCCAAAGCCAACTTGGAAGAGAAATTAACTACCTCTGCCAACCTCTCATCCCTTCCCAGGCCTGAGATACCAACAACCAGAACTAGTCCTTATGCTAGCATTAATTAGCAGAGAGATTACCCATAGGTAAGAAGACAGCTTTCTTATCAGGAACTACTGGTCAAAAAGAAGGGGGGGGTGAGTATCCAATAGCCTCCAGAGTTGTATTATGCAGTTTTACACATATTAAGTCACTGGGTCCTCACACTACCTCTGACAAATAGGTAGGATTTTTCCTACTTTATAGATAGAATATTGAGAAGGGGTAGGAACTAGTGCATAATCACACAACATTAAGGTGATAAAACAATGATTAAAAGTGATGCTGGCTTTTCTCAGTCTTCTAAACTGTCACACTGAAAGGGCACTGTGGGATCGAGAGTTCCTTTGGACCTTGTGGACACTGCTGTTTATACATGGCACTCATCCTTCTTATCTATAGATGTGGCTTGGCATTGATCTTTTGGCACTGCTGCACCCCATATGTCTTGGGATGTCTATATTCAGAATTTTCTTTTGGGTATCTTTTTTTTTTTATTTGCATGATATCTAAATTAGACAGGATGGTGTGAAAATTGAAGGGAGTGTTGTTTAAAAGTTACAAACTCTAGGATTTGGATTCCAGCTTTGCCATTTACTAGTTGTATGACTATGGGCAAATTACTTCTCTAAGCTGCATCCTTACATTGGAAATCCTCATACCTTTGTGTCAGGGTTAACTTTGTAATACCAAAAGTCATACAACCTTATTTTCCTTAAATCTGATTCTGAGCTCCCTTTTACTAGTTCATGGAAAATATGTTCTCAAACAGTGTGGGCACTTTCTTCGATAGGACTATGCAAGACTATGTTTTCAAGACTTTTGTGGTATGTGCAAAATGGGGGAGGGGATTGGAAAGTTGCATGAGAATCTCCATACCAGCCATTTACTCATCAAACAACCAATATGTTCTACTCTGTGACAAATGTTGAGGACAGAATGGAAAACAGACAGACTCAGTCACTAGAGTAAGGCTGAGGAGACAAATAATGTTGCAATGAAGTGTGAGAAATAGTAGAAGAACATGGGGGTAATTAACCTAGTCTGCCGGTATGTGTGTGTGGTGGTGGTAGGGTCTCCTAATCCTGGCATAGAAAGCAAGAAGGGAGAATGGCATGAGATGGGGCTGGGGAATTCAGAGGGGCCAGATAGTTGAATACTGAGGTTCAGAAATATCAAGGTTCAGAAAGGGAAGGTGACACCCTTGTAGGATAGCCCTCAATCACAACAACTAAAGGGGTGGCCATAACTAAGATTGAAGATTATCAATTGTCTGGCTCAATATTGTTGTCAAGGCTCACAAAGTCTTTTCCCAAAGTTATCCAACAGCTTTATCTAAAAGGAAAATTTGAAAACAGAAGGAGAAATGCAAGAAACTGAAATTTGTTGGTATGACTCATGTATGTATTTGTGTCTTCAGTGTTTTTGGACACTTGCTGTGTGTCAGACATTTCCTATGAACATCATTTCACTTAAACATTGCAGTAACCTAAGGAAATATGCACTGTTATCATGCCTAGTTTTCAAAGCAGAAAAATCAAGTATAGTGAGATAAAATAATTTGCTCAAGATCATACAGCTTGTGGAAGCTAGGCAAGATGGTGGAAAAGTGGGGGACTCCA
>PITA01029223.1:0-18201 GCA_004023965.1 Spilogale gracilis | reverse complement strand
CTAGACAGGGAACACAAGCAGGGGGAGTGAGAGAAGGAGAAGCAGGCTTCCCGTGGAGCAGGGAGCCTGATGCGGGGCTCGATCCCCCAACACCGGGATCATGACCTGAGCTGAAGGCAGACGCTTAATACTGAGCCACCCAGGTGCCCCAATATTTAACATTTACTCCAACGAAAAAAATGTGGCAAATGTTGAGTAGTGTGGGCCTATGTGTATGTGGAATTACCATAAAAAATAGAGTTGCAGAAAAATCATGTAATGCAATATGTAAACAATATCAGCAACAAATGAACAGAATATAGAGATGTATAGATATGTGTTTACATGAATATGAATGCATTGGGCAAGTTCTGGAAGAACACAACATTCTTAGTGGTTACCCCTGAGGAAGGGAGAAAGATCATTAAGAGTCACTTTCACTTTTGCTTTATTAACTTCCCTAGAGCTTCAGTCATTTAGCAGCAGACTATGTCATCGATTCACGCACACTTTTTCAGACAGAAAATGTTTAAAGCAGACAGCGACCAAACACTGGTGAGAGGGACAAGGACTGAGCCCTCTAGGCCGGTTCTGGGCTCTCCTCATCCTCCTGCTGAGGCCTCCAAACCCCCTCATCTCAAGAGGGATGGCATCAAGTAATGTAACCATACTGTTTTTCCGTCTCATTTCCAAACCTTCTCTTGGTGTCACCTTTAGTTTTCCTGGATACTGACTAGTTTGCATGTGAGTGAAAACATGAGTTCAGGTTTTATGATTGATTTTTACATCTTACAGGTACTCATTTGCTAGCTTTTTAGAAAGTTCCTATAGTTCCCCAAAGTTGTTCAATGGCCTTCGTTAGGATTTTTGGAAGACAAAGTCTACTGCATTCTGCAGTGTCTGAAAATTACCATTGGAAACCAGCCTGTTTAAGATAGAAGGAGCTAGACATAATCATTACCTCACTTGAGGAATGAAGAAACAGGGGTTTAGGGAAGAGAAGTGGCTTGACCGCTAACCATGGTCCTCCTGAAACCGAAACCTGGATTTCCTTCCTCCTTGGCCGGTGTCCTCCCCAAAAGCACACCATCAACACTTTTTCTGAAACTTCAAATGTTTGCAAGTCTGGGGGAACTTGAAGTGTGCTCTGATGGGGATAACAAGGCAGGGCATTTATAAGTCATTCTAGCAGAGAACATCAAAGTTCTAGAACCTTCTTTTATGCCAATGAGCTGTAGCATGTTAATGAGCCCAGCCAAAGTAAAGAGGCGCCACTTAAAGTCACACCACAGAAACAGTTTTATTCCTGTGTTGTTTTCTCCCCCACCCCTTGCGTCTATGACTTCCTGTTGTTTGGAGTGGGCTTTCCTCTGTCCCCACAACCACCTCTGCATGTGTCACTGTAGGTGTGTGTGTCTTGTGCTGTGTGCGCTTTCCAACGACATTTGAGACACTGTGAGTCCAGGTACCTCTCCTGTTACCCTTTACTTTTCCAGGGTTTTCTCTACCTTCTGCTCCCTTGTGACTCCCTCTCTGCCTATTTCCCCACTCCTTCCCTCCGATTCCGCCAGTTTCCTTTTCTGTTTCTTTTCCTCACTTTACTGGATGTTTAACAGTGCATCTTTTTTATTAACTGACTCTGATATCGATTGTATTTTGAGTTCAGAGATTACTTTATTTTGCTATTAAAATGAACAAGGAGAGTATTTCCTGTAAAAGACAATTGCATTTCTTTTTCCTCTCTCTAAGACTTCCTTGTTCATTTCTTTGTGGATCAGCCACGCTTACCGAGAATTGAGGCGTCGGCTTTCCTGTAGCTGACATTCATTAAGACAGAACTGTGTCATCAGAGGAGACCTTAGCAAACATAGTGTCCACCCTCTCCTCTCCTGGCTACAAAGACTGCGATCCAGTGGGCTTCGGTGACTTGTTCAGGACCATATAACCTAGGTCTAGAACTCCTGGCCTCCATCAGTATTCTTTCTCTTCATAAATGCCAATTTTTTTCACCTTCTTCACTAGTAGCTCTTTCCGGGAAAAGAGTTTTGTATCCTTTCAGTTATATACTCTGTATATACTTATGTATCTATTAGGATGCCTTAAAGCCCTGACTTAAATAGGCTTAAACGATAAGGAAATGTATCTCAAATTATGAAAATCTGGACTGATTGCCTCAAAAGTTTGGGGGTGTTACCTAGGCCACATTCCAGCCCCCCTCCCTTCCCTCTGCCCTCCTGGGTAGTTTGGCCTTGGCCTCATGCTGGCTGCCCTCAAAATCTTTCCAATACCTACCCACAAACCTGGAGACATAAGGAGTCTTTGTTCATATCCAATGGAAGAGAGACACCCTCTCTTCCAAATCTGACATATAGAAGCCAGTCCTTTCTGCCCGATTGGGTATTTTGGATAATGTCCCCCCTTCCAACACTTAGCCAATAAGAGCCTGGAGAATGCTCTGTGCTCACGGCTTAGACCAATCAGGATTCACCCCTGTACATGGGATGCCCTGAGCTCCTGAATTAAACCAGCACTCTATTAGGAAGAAGGACTGATATTGGGTAGTGTTACCTCCTCATTGTATGTTGTATTCTACTTGTTGAGTCAACTGAGTCCTAGCAATGTTTGAGTTGCAGAGAACTCAGAGGTTAGTGTGGATTCGAGGTCAGGAAGTCCTTTTTTCCTGGTTATCTCAGCAATTGCACTAGCGGGCTGAGCTGAGAAAATGCCATGAGGTACACTGCTTTCTCGTGGCCATAATCGTACCCAAACTCTTGCGAGAGAGGGAGGGAGGGAAGGTTGGGTAATGTCTGTCTGGCTTTCTTCTTTCTAGTTAATACCATCTCCCTTCTTCCTGTGATTGTTCTTGAATACGATGAAAATTCTTTCCTTCCCTCCATTCTATAGTCTCCCGTACGTGTCCACGGAGGCTCTCTATTTTAAAGATTTCGCTTTAGGGGCACCTGATGGCTCAGGGAGTTAGGCATCTGCCTTTGGCTCGGGTCATGATCCCAGAGTCCTGGGATCGAGTCCCAGGCTGTGTGCCCCCGCCCCCAGCCGGGAGTCTGCTTCTCCCTCTCCCTCTGCTGCTCCCCTCTTTGTGCTCTCTTGCTCTCTGTCAAATAAATAACTAAAATCTTAAAAATAAATAAATAAATAAAGATTTTATCTTAATCACCATACCCTCAAAGGATCAGGAAATCCTCCCAAGTGACCAAAGTCCCTCGCTGTGGCAGGATCGACATATGGCTACAAATTCTTTGACACTCCGTCCATCAAGAGGTGGGTGGGGGAGGGGGGTTATAACGGTTCTTGTTGCCCGGTGAACTGGGGAGACCCCAAGCCCTCGACCCAGCCTGTCCCAAAGATTCCTGGTCTCCGCAAGAGAAAGAATTCAAGGACAAACACAATAGGTGAACACGCAACCTGGGGGGAAAGTTGATTAAAGTGAAAAGTACCCTCTTGAGATGTGAGGGCCTGTGAGCTCAAAAGATCATTGCTCACCCCTGGGTGGAGTTTCTAGCGTTTTCTGAGAGTTGTTAACTAGGTGGTGGAATACTCATGACTCAGGAAGCGGGGTTTCACACTTTTTCTTCCTGATTGGTCAGGGGGTTCAGTCCTGGCATCCGCTGCAGGCTGGGGCCTGTCTGAGTTGATCCGGCGCTGGTGAAGGCTGCGGGGAAGGCCTCTCACTCCCCCGGTGGCTGCTCGCAGACGTCTGTCTCCTGTTAGAATCTACCTAACTGCCTGCGCTAACATTCTGACTAGAGACTACCGTCGGAAATGAAGCCATTCACCATTATGGCCATTAAGAAAGTTAAATAACCTGTGGATAAGTTCAAGTCTTTCCCTAAAGACAAAACAAAATCTTTTCTTTGGTCCCCTCTAGCTACCATGTTCTCATCCTCCTCTCTTACTGTCTCACTCAGGGTTCTCGACCGTAAGCAACTGTATCAGACTCTAGGTATATTAAGGAAAGGGAAGGAATTTACTGGATGGAAACTAGAGGCAGGTTACCCTCTCGCTGCTGTGATGACTAGCCACCAACCATCTCTTTCCCTTATGAAGGAACCTCCCTTATAAGTGCATAAGTGACACTCATTCAGGATTCAACATTCCAGAAGAGACAAGTTGGCCAAGCCTAGATCACGTCTGCTCCTTGGCTTCCCGTCGGAGTCAGGTCAGGTTGCTATATGACGAAGTATGACAGACCAGGTGGTTTAAAGAACGGAAAGGTACTTTCTCACAGTGCTGGAGGCTAACAGTCTGAGATCAAGGTGTTGTCAGGGTGGTTTTGTTCTGAGTCCTCTCTCCGTGGCTTGTGGATGGCCATCTTCTCCTGTGTCTTCACATGGCCTTCCCTCTGTGCCAGTCTATGTCCTGATCTTCTCTTCTTGTAGGGACGCCAGTCATATTGGGTTAGGGCGCACCCTAATGACTTCATTTTGACTTAATGGCCTTTAGAAGGTTCCGTCTCCAAATACAGTCACCTTCTGAGGTACTTGGCTTATGGAGTAGAAACCAGTCACCATTTTCCATTAAGACTACTCACAGTGGGGGCTTCCTCAAGGAGAATGATGCCAATACGAAGGGGAGGGGGTATGGATGCTGGACTGCCTCAACGACGGTCCAAGATGCCTTTATAATGGAGATTCTCAGAAAGGGCATGAAAACACTTTCTCACTTCTACTCAATCTTCAACCAAAAGTTAGGAGTCTCTGTCCCCCAACCCCAGCCCCTGAAATTGTTCAGGCAAAGGTCATGAATAGTTCCCAGAAGGTCACATTGAAAAGACATCTTGAACTTTCTACAGCACTTAATACCGTTAACTTCTGCCTCCTTAAAGATCTCTGCTGCCTGGGCTTCCCTATTCTCCTCTCTTCTCTAACCCCTCCTACCCAATCTCCTTTGTCAGCTGTTCTTCATTCTCACACTCTGCAAAAGCTGCTGCGTGCCACGTTTCTGCCATTGTGCCCCTTCTTCTCCTGCCTCTCCCTCCTATCTCCTCTACCTCCTTCCTTCACTGGAGCTCCTCTTTTTTCTCACTCAGTACTCTGGTAGTCAGAGAGATCTTACCCACATGATGTCTGAACCTAGGCTCTCTGGATGGGCTTCACATGCAACCTCTTAAAATTATAGGGAAATTTATATGTATATTTATTTGCATTTTTTCTTAGAAAAAGGACTAAAGCTTTTATCAAAAGTTTAAAACACCATGTTGCTGTCTCCTAAATTTTGTCTTTTGTCCAGACTTGCCTTCTGAGTTCCTAGGCCATAGGCCCAACTGCCTACTTAGACTCTCCACCTGATATCACAACTCCCTCCAGCTTAATAATGTCAAGAGCTGAGATCCTTATCTCCTCCTTCAAAGCCTGCTCCTCTTCAATTCTTATGTCCATGAAATGTTCCATCATCCTCCTCCTATCCAGATCAAAAAGCTGCACATCGCCCAGACCCCTTCTTTCCTATGACCCTCAGAGCCAATCACTCATCCAAATCCTGTCCTTTCTACCTTCTTCACATCTCTCTTAGAGGTTTCCTTCACATTCCCACTTCTTTAACAGGGAATCTCCTCTTGGCTAGACGGTTAAAGTAACTTCCCAGCATTTCCCTCCACCTTAGATCTCTCTCCTCTCCAATTTATTTATTGGACTGCTATCAGAGTGATTTTTATAAAACATAAAGCTGATCATGTCATTCCCCAGCTTAAAATGTTGATGATCGGTTTTACATTTTATAAAAATTATTCTGAAGTAATCTAAGAAGGTATAGACTGTTCACCATAACATAAAAATCCTTCATGATCACTCTATAGATATTGAGTGCTAAGCGGGTTTTAGGCACTGTGCTAAATGCAGAGGATGCGATATAAACAAGAGGAACAGAGTGCCTGCCCTCAAAGACCTCAGCGAGATTTGATGATACTGCAAAGGAAAAGTGCAAGTACGAGTAAGGGGATGGGCGGTGTCACAACTTCATGCGGATCATCAGAGAAAACCTTCACCTCCTATCCTGCACTTCTTTTTTATTTTTTCAAACATTTTATTTATTTATCTATTTGACAGAGAGAGAGAGAGCACAAGAAGGGGGAATGGCAGGCAGAGAGAGAAGCACACTCCCTGCTCAGCAAGGAGCCCAAGGCTTGACCCAGGACCCAGAGATCGGGGCCTGAGTTGAAGACAGACGCTTGAGCTTCACTGTGGATACCTTCTGCCAACAACAACCTGGAGGTTACTACCCTTACTGTTAGCCCCATTTTACAGATAAGAAAACTGAGACCTGGATGGAGTAAGGGATAGAATTATGACTCCATCCCAGACTCACCTGAAACTCAGCACCTTTAACTCTTTATTTTTTTATTTTTTTTAAGATTTTGTTTATTCATTTACCATAAAGAGAGAGTACAAGCAGGGGGAGCAGCAGGCGGAGTGAGAGAGAGAAGCAGGATCTCTGCCAAGCAGGGAGCCAGATGCATGACACGAACCCAGGACCCTGGGATCATGACCTGAGCCAAAGGCAGTTGCTTAATGAACTGAGCCACCCAGGTGTCCTTTTTTTTTTTTTTTTTTTTTTTTTGTGGTAAGATTTTATTTTCTTGAGAGAGGGAGGAGAGAGAGAGAGAAAGGCATAAGCAGAGGGAGTGGCAGGCAGAGGAAGATGGAGAAGTAGGCTCCCTGGGAGCCCGATGTCAGAACTCGATCCCAGGACTCTGAGATCATGACCTAAGCTGAAGGCACGTGCCTAACAGACTGAACCACCCAGGCGCCCCACCCTTAACCTTTTAACTTGTGCTTCTCCTTTGTGGTTCTCACTAATCCCTGGGAGCTCTACCCAGCTCTGCAAATACACCAGCCTATTTCACCCCATCTTTGCTCATGCCTCCCTGTTTGCCTGAAATGTCTTTCTCTCAAAACCTTACTGCTGAACATACAATTATCTTTTTCGATCCAATTAAAGTGTTCTCTCTCCCACGGGGACTTGTCCCACTGGTGCCTTCTTTGTGCACATACTTCTTTGTGCAAATATTCTCATAGTCCCTATGGCACTGCAGGCACTTACCTGCTGGTCTCCCCCTCCGCAGGTTTGAGTCCCAGCGGATGAAATCTGATCTGCCTGGTAATCTCAGAACTTTGCCCCGTGGCTGGAATTCAGTGTTGAAGGGAAAGTAAGGGGAGAGAAGAAGGGAGAGAGGGAGGGACGGCTGGGTGGCTCAGTCGGTTAAGTGGCTGCCTTTGGCTCAGGTCAGGATGGGGCGCATGCGCTTGCTCAGCGGGGAACCTGCCTCTCCCTCTGCCTCCCTCTGCAGCTCCCTACTTGTGCTCTCTCCCTGGCAAATAAATAAATAAAAATAAATCAAATCTTTTTAAAAGGAGAAAGGAGCTAGCCCAAGATCATCTGTCCTTTGAAAACTGCGTTTTAGCTACCACATAAAATTAACTCTTGCAACCCCACGCTCAAGCTGCCACTGGCTCAGTGAGCCCTCAATGGAAACCTACAGAGCACTCCCCACTCTTGCGATCCTCCTGGGGCTCCCTCCTTCCTAGGGACCATCCTCTGCAGCTGACAAGACCACAGGAAGAAGAGGAGTCAGAGGAGATAAAAAACTGCAGAGAAGGCAAACTGAATGCCACGAGCCACGTGCAAGAAAGCCACGCAGGGGGGCGAATGGGAGGGGGCACCAATGAACTCTACGAGGAGCAAAACAACGCATCACGAAATCCTGAGAAGTGGTGATTTTTGGAGTACACAGGGGCATTGATCCTAAGCAGTGGTCAGCAGACACCTGTGCCCTGCCCACCCCCCCTACCGCTGCAAACCTCACATCTGTCCGCGGCTCACTTCCTGGCCCTCTCCTAGGCTTTCCCAGTGAGACCTGTCCCAGCTGTCCAGGAGCCCACTGGGGCGGTGGCACTGCCAAGCAGAGCCATTTGATTTTCTGCCTGCGACCTGGGTTTAAACAAGGTGGGGAGGGGGAGGGCACGGAGGTGCACGTGTTGGGGGAGGGGATGCAACTAAGGGGTGTGGAACCGGTTCACAGTCTGAGGGCCTCCGGGTCACTGCACCTCCACCTTATCCGGTGAAGAACCCAGGCCAGCGCAGGCCCAGTGGGTCCCCGAGGGGCTGAGCTCCCTGAGCTGCTGTGACTCAGCTCAGTCCTGGGAATGTGGGCTGAAGGTAAAGAGGTCCTGGCCCCTCCTCCCCACTGCCCTTCCCTCCGTTCCTCTTTCTCTGCCTTCCTTGAAACCAGTCAGTGACATCCCCCTTCCCAGGGCCCCATTTCTCCCCCACTGCTTGGGTTTCCTTTAACAGAGGGTGTGAATCTCATGGTCAAACCCCTACTAAGGATTGCATTGCAGATCCCAAGGCACGTGCATTTTGAATTTTGAAAAACATGCTGGTGGAGATAACGCTGAGGGGAGGGAGGCTTTCTAGCAGGCGGCTCGAGGCTGGATGGAGCCGGGTCTGGGCAGTGACAAGTTCTGAAATACAAGCAGAGATCCCTCCCTGAAGTCTCTCCCTCTCGACTCTCTTGTCCACAGGGTCCTGCTATCTCGTGTTTTGGTGCTGAGGGGATCCAAACCCACCAGGTGGGGAAAATATCTTGCAATGTACTAGGAGGCGTTCTCGCAGACTCTGTGTCACTGAACACCCCCCCCCCGGGGGGGGACACGCCACCTCGGCTTCTCTTCCAGACTTTTTTCTTCCCTTTCCTGCCCTATCATGGGGCTCACTTGTCAGAATTCTGGTTCAGAAATCAGATGACGTTCTGGGAAAAGGAACCTAAAGAGTAATGAGCTGGGGGGTGGGGGAAAGACTATTTACTTCCTCTGTTTGAGGGAGCTGCATGCGTCCCTCAAGGGCTCAGTGTGTCTGCGGTGACCTGTTCACTCTGATGCGGCAGCATGTGGCAGCCACTGCCCTCAATGGCTCTGCTGCTTCTGGGTAAGTCAGAGTCCCTTGGGCTGAGAGAGGAGTTCCAGTTTTCAGGCCGGGGAGAGGAGGGGACCCCTACCAAGGAGGAGGACCCCTCACTGCCATCCAGTGCTCGGTGGAGCTCCCAGGACGAATCACTGCGGGGCTAGAGCTGAGAACTCCAGCTCGGATTTGGGCATAACGAGGCAATGAAGGGGGACTGGGAGGTCTCTGTTACTTCACCCCGCCGGGGCTCAGTTTCCTTACCTGTATATTAAAGACTATGGACCAGATAGACGGTCCCTGAGCTCTGTCTCTTCAGTTCTGACGACCCTGGATTCCCCCTCTAAGACTTCTGATTTCCATTCTTTGCTGAGGACTTGGTTTGAGGTGGTGTCTCAGGCTTGATTCAGGGAAATTCCGTCTGTAGCTTTGTTTTGGGAGTTTGAATAGGGACTAAGGAGGAATGGAGTGGTGTTGAAAGCAAGGAGTGGGCGGCAGGCCGGACATGAGGCGTAGACATGGGCGACTAGAAGGCAGGCAGTGGGAAAGCTAGCCACCGTACATGCCTTGATTCGTGGTGACACGGGGCTCCCAGGGACGGGGCTGATCCAGGAACTTACCCTCCTTCCACGCTCCAGCCCCCTGATCTCTGCTTCTGCTCAGTATCTGTTTCACTCTTTTGTCTTGCAGTTTCTGCCCGCATGCAAGCTGGTGAGTCTGGTTTGTTGTCTCAGGATGGATGGAATGAGGCACGCAGTGTATTATAGCCATGGGGCGTTGGGAAATGCGCACGGTGTGGGAAACTGTTGGCATGGGGTTGTCGGGGCACTCCCCCCGTACAGTCGGGCGCTTCTCTGGCTAATTTTCCTCAGGTTACTGAGAGGCCAGAAATGGGGCTAAGTCCCTTGAAGCCAAGAGGCTCTAAGTCTGAGTCGCCGACCAAGGCGATGTTGCCAATCATGGGCTGTCTCTGGCTCTCGGCCTCCCCGGGAATGCCAGAGTAGGGCCTGCTCCCCTCCCTGTCCTAACCCCCCTTCCCTTGGCTCCTCAGAGGAACTCACAAAGGCTACGGTGATCCTGGATCCTCCAGGAGCTAGGGTCCTCACGTTGGACAGCGTGACTCTCACGTGCCAGGGGGCCAATTCCCTTGGGGACAATTCCACCCAGTGGCTGCACAATGGGACCCTCGTCTCAAGTCAGACCAGCTACTTCATTGAAGCTGCCAGCCTTGAAAACAGCGGCGAGTACAGGTGCCGGACAGGCCTCTCCGAACTCAGTGACCCTGTGCAGCTAGAGGTTCACGCGGGTGAGTGGGCCAAGGGGAAATGGGTAAAAGAGGAAGACTTGAGGGGTGCCTGGGTGGCTCAGGTCATGATCCCGGAGACCTGGGATCCGGATCGAGTCCCACATCGGGCTCCCTGCTCGGCGGGAAGCCTGCTTCTCCCTCTCTCACTCCCCCTGCTTGTGTTCCCTCTCTGGCTGTGTTTCTCTCTGTCAAAAAAATAAAATCTTTAAAAATATATATATACTGGTGCCTAATGGCCCCAGGGCTCTGCCGGGCACAGTCCCCGCAATCACCATTCGGGTAGAAGGTACCCTGGAATAGCGCCACCTGAAGGTCAGGCCGTGCCATTAGTGCTCACTAATATTGAGAATAAGCGAATGAATCTGTTCTTATGACCTCCCTCTTCTTCTGACTCTCAGATGCATATGCCCTAAGTGACCCTCCAAATGTTTCCGAATGGCCCAGGGTCCTTTCTACGGCTCTGTCCCCATCATTGCCACACTCAAACATAAACTTCACCCGAGGGGCGCCTGGGTGGCTCCGTCAGTCAGGTGTCTGCCTTCACCTCAGGTGGGATCGAGCCCCACATCGGAATTTCTGTTCGGTGGGGAGCCTGCTTCTCCCTCTTCGTCTGCCTCTCCACCTGCTTGTGTTTGCTCTCTCACTCTCTCACTCTGTCTCTCTCAAATAAATAAATAAATAAATGATCTTTAAAAAAAAAAATAACCAGCTCCAGTATAAATCTCCTAGTGGGGGTAAAGACATGCTCAGCCCGCACACCAGCCGTGGAACCCGTGGAATGGAAGTCTTCAGCATTCTTTGCAGAATGAAGGCAGAAGCAGGTGAGGAGAGGGTGTCCGAGGCAGGGCTGTATCCTGCTGTCCCTGGAGTCACACCACCTGGCCCAGTACCTGGGATGCCCCTCGCAAGCCTGATGCTACTTCAGTGGCTGCCTCAGTGGCATGCTGTGGACGAGGATGGGAGCCTGCTGGAGTGGAGCTTGAAGGGCTTTCACGGAACTGGGCCTCTGATGCTGATTTTTGTGGCTCCTTAGCCTCTGACCGCCACGTCGTGGACACGGTCTTCCTGCTACAGAGTTACAGGGAGGAATGTGTGTTTTCCGGCCAGGTGAGACGCAGCTACCTTAGACCAAATAAAAGGGAGAATTGCCAACAAGAAGCAATAGAAAAATCGAGCCTGAGAGCTCCCGGTTTGCCTCGGAGTTTGGTCTAGAAAGTGGCTTTGGAAGTCCCGTCGATGAGGACTATACTGAGCTGTAACCATGAGCATTAACTTGACCAGAAAAAATTCCTAACCATCTTTTTTTTAAGATTTTATCTATTCGAGATAAAGAGAGAGAGTACAAGCAGAAGGAGAGGGAGAAGCAGGCTCCCCACTGAGCAAGGAGCCTGATGAGGGGCTCAATCCCAGGACCCCGGGATCATGACCTGAGCTTAACCGACTGAGCCACTCAGGCATCCTTGTCATCATCTTTTAAGACTTGTTTCACTTATCTCCTCCTCTGTGTGCCATTCTTTTTGGCCCTCTAGCCCCTTGTTCGTCACCTGTTGTAGCACACTGCGTTGGAATTGTTTCTGCATACGTGTATTTCTATTCTTTGAGGTTAGGATCATGTGTCTTCATCATCCAGTAGCCTCAGACCACACAACACCTGGTACATAGGGAAGGCTCAACAAATCTTCACTGAATGGATGTATGTATGGACATTCACGAAGTCTGTGACAGGATGGATTGGCCCCAAGGCCACCAGGCTATATATATGTACTCTTATAACCGTAATCTTATAATAATAATGATTCATCTCGGCTGAAAAAGTAAGTGGATATATAGGTTACATGGACTTTTTGGATAAATATTTCTTTTTTAATCTTTTTTTTTTTTTTTGACAGAGAGGGATCACAAGTAGGCAGAGAAGCAGGCAGAGAGAGGAGGAAGTAGGCTCCCCGCTGAGCAGAGAGCCCCATGCGGTCCTCGATCCCAGGACCCTGAGCGAAGGCAGAGGCTTTAACCCACTGAGCCACCCAGGCACCCAGGGATAAATATTTCTTAATAAATAATCAGGGTTTTCAGATCTCCTAGTAGAGAATTTTCATGTTCCACCCATTTTGTTTGGCATAAGGTAGAAGATTTTTTTAGATTATAGGAGGTTTTATTGTTCTGTTCTTATCACAAAAGTCATTCGGGTTCAATTTCTAAAATACAGAAAAGAAAAAGGGAGAAAATTAAGATAACCTGTAGTCCTATCCCTCAGAGAAAAACCCTGCAATACGGAAGCACGTTTTCTTTCTTTTTCTTTTTTCTGTGCTTATCTGCTTTTTGTATTCTGCCTTTTTAACTCAGCATTGTCTTATGAATGTTTTCTTGTGTCATTTTAAAATATTTTTGCAATATCATCTTTAATTATTTTTTTTAAGTTATATTTATTTATTTGCCAGAGAGAAACACAGCTAGAGAGGGAACACAAGCAGGGGGAGTCAGAGAGGGAGAAGCAGGCCTCCCGCCGAGCAGGGAGCCGGATGCGGGGCTCGACTGTGGGATCATGACCTGAGCTGAAGGCAGACGCTTAACACCTGAGCCACCCAGGTGCCCCTCATCTTTAATTATTCCGTTCGGTTTCCTGACCGTGACTTTCTGTTCTGTCTGTGAAATCTGGTTAGTGGCGAGACAGTCCTGGTGATACAGGATTTTCTGTCTTGAGGGCTCTGCTCAGTGGTGAAGCGGGCCTCGCTGAGGCCGTGGGGCCCTTCAGACAAGGCCAGCTGCCGGGAGCACTGACCCTTCTTTACTCTCCTTGACCTTTATCCTGAGTTGTGTTTCAGGGGCCACCCAATGACCTTATTCCCACAACTGTCTATTTCTTCTGAAGTCTACCTTTCCTTTATTTTTTAAAGATTTTATTTATTTATTCGACACAGAGAGACAGTGAGAGAAGGAACACAGCAGGGGGAGTGGGAGAGGGAGGAGCAGGCTTCCCGACAAGCAGGAAGCCCGATTCGGGGCTCGATTCCAGGACCCTGAGATCATGACCTGAGCTGAAGGCAGATACTTGACTGAGCCACCCGGGTGCCCCTCTACCTTCCTTTAGTGGAGCAAATCATCATTTTCTCTCTCTTTTTTTAAAGATTTAAATTATTTATTGAGAGAAAGAAAGAGAGTACGTGTATGTGTGGTGGGCAGGGGGGCAGAGTGGCGGGGAGGAGAATCCCCAGCAGACTCCATGCTGAGCACTGAGCCTGGTGCAGGGCTCGATCCTGTGACCCTGAGGTCATGACCTGAGCCAAATCCAAGAGTCAAAAGCTCCAACAACGGGGACCCCGCCCCCACCGGCACCCCACAAATCATCATTTTCAAATGCACTTTTTACTCTTTGATCTAGAACTTACGCTGGCTGCTTATTACCTGCTATGGCAAATCCCAGGGCAGTCCCAAGGACCCCCACCTCTTCCCTTAGTTCCTCTGCTCTACCCCTATGCTTTGATTTGTGTGTCCCTCTTCCCTGTTACACAAAAAGTCCTGGTGTGATGTGAGTTCTCCTGCAGGGTCCCGTGGGCATTCTCCCCAAGCGAGCTGTGCAGGGACGGCTCCCAGGCTGGCGGTCCGGGATGCCCCAGGACCTGGGCGGTGAGTGTCCCCTTCCTGAGGTCTGTGCTCAGTTTGCTGAGGCCTCCTGGGCTGTGCTCTCTGTCTTTCAGCCTGGCTGCTGCTCCAGGCCCCCCGGTGGGTGTTCCAGGTGGGGGAGTCCGTCCGGCTGAGGTGCCACAGCTGGCAGAACAAGCCCGTCCGGAATGTCCAATATTTCCAGGACAGAAGAGGCAGGAAGTTTTCTTATACTAACTCTGAGTTCTACATCCCGGAAGCAAGAAGTGAACACAGTGGCTCCTACTTCTGCAGGGGGCTGATCGGGAAGAAAAACGTGTCTTCGGAGGCTGTGGACATCATCATTCAAGGTAAGAGCTATGCAGCCCTTGAGGGTCCAGAACCCCCTGGGCGTGGGACCCCTCTGCATTCCCCGGTGAAGGTGAGTGGAGGTTCTAGACTCTTCCACAGGCTTCTTTACAAGGGGTTCTGAGAGCTGTCATTGACTCGCAGGAAAAGCCGCATTTCCTCCCTTTAAGTACACCTGTCCCTCCTTACCCGATCAAACCATGCCCGCAATGTTATGTGTCCTTTCAGTGCTGACCCATCGTCACCTGCCCTCCTTTCCTCTCCAAGCCTCAAGTCTTAGCCAAGAGCCAACCTGTTGGGCGCCCCTCACTCGCTCACAGAGAGGGCGTAGCAACCAGACTCTGGCTCTGCTGCCCAGTAAGCATGTGCCAGTGGGTAAGCCATTGGTCTCTCTGGATCTCCAGTTGCCCTTCTGCAGCAAAGACGAGATGACGTTTACCGGGTGCCTTTCAGTGTGCTGGACACTGGGCTCAGCGCTTCATTCCTTGCACCCCCTTTGACCACCGCAGTGACCCCTCACCGCAACATTATGAGGTCATAGGTACCATTGAGTTTACTTTATGGATGAAGTAACTGTGACTGAGGGAGAAGGAGGAGGGGCGTTAATGTGTCTCTAAGATCACACCAAGATGCAAAGACCTTCATATTTATGTAACTAATAGATAAAAGGAAATAACTGGACCCGTGCCAAGTTTCTGCCTTAACACCTGTCATTTTTCTCATCCCTCTTCTTCTCCCATTAGGTCCAGCGGTTCCGTCCACCTCGACCCTCCTCCTGCATTGGCCCCACATTCCTTTCTCCCTGGTGATGGCACTCCTATTTGCGGTGGACACGGGGCTGTATTTTGCTGTGCGGAGAGAACTACATAGCTCAACGAGGGGCTGGAAGAACAGCAAAGTCTCCTGGAAACAGAGCCCTTAGCACAAATGGGGATAGTAAAAGCAACACCTACCTCTGAGCCTCTTTCCAGATTCACAACCTCATCCTCCCCACAGGGCAGCCCTGGGAGCAGCAGGAAAACCACATCTCAGGATCTAGGCTGAGGGTCCTCCACTCAACTCCATTTTCTCTTGGTCTCTGCTGGAAAGGAAGGGTCTATGATCTCTAGGGGCCAACCATGAAGCCCCAGGGAGTAGACACAGTTCTCAGACTTGAAGTCTCAGAGCGACCCAGATACTTTCTCTGCCCAGCGGTCTGTCACAGCAAAGCCAGAGTAGGGACTCTGTGTGAACTTTTTCTTAAATAACAGGATAAGGAGATAAGAGAATTATGGCCGGGGACCAGTTGGGTGGTGGTCTACATCTGTTTCTGCAGAGCAGGTTGCCTTTTAGGCCGCCTAAGACCCCGCCCAGACAGATTGTGGGGTTGTTGAGAGTCTAGGGGAGAGAGCAGAACAGCGAAGGGGGTGGTTGAGAAAGAACAAGGCAGTCCAGGACGGACCAGGGGAGACCCCTGCGCTGTCTTTCTAGAACATGAGCAGAGGGGTTAGGTACAGAATTGTTGTGGGGAGCCCCTGTCAACTGGGATGGCGTGTGAGTACTTAATGATAAACGCTCTTGATGTCATGAGTAGAAAATGTTCCTGGAAGGGGATTGGGGAGGGGAGGGTCTTGGAAAAGAGAGCGCAGAACAAACTCTGTGTCCACAGGAAGGAGAGCCACTCTGCTCTCCCAGATGAAGCCCAGGGAACAGAGATCACTCTGGGTTTGAACTGAGAAAGCATGACAGGAAAGAGCCAACAAGAGCTGCTCAGGAGGCAACGGGGAGGAGGTGAGGATATTTGTGGGCCAGGATAGTAGGAATTAGAGGAGATGTGGGACTATCGCCAGCTTTCCACTTCAGTATTTCATATACATAACTCCAGCTCCGGCCTCACACCATTCATCCAACAAATGCTGGATAAGCCAGATGAAACGTACTCAATTCTGCTGAGTTAAACCCTGAAACTTTGAAATCTCTCGGCCCATCGGTGACTGTGGATTTTGGGGGTGGGGTCACGAGCCTTACTTGTGGAAGACAGCTTAGCTTTTTATGTATTCGAAGCTTTCAATGGAGCATTTCTTGATTCTAATAAAGCGCTGAACAAGATCTTGCTTGCTGCTCTCCGAAGATGGAAAAACCATGTTAATAAGACCTGCAAGGTAAAACCCGTTTTTCCTCCTATTGTCGGAAAATCTACCAGGGATGAGTTCAGGTAATGAAATCATATGCCCACAGCTCACCTGGGCCAGCCAGTTTCGGACTCATGGATCTTGCTGAGTTAACTCGGTGAAGGGGACTTTTACAGGTGGTGCTGGATGGGAAGGTGGGTGGCTCCCAGAGTCCTGTCGGAGCAGGTGGTGGGCAGGAGAAGGCACCCCCAGGAAGGAGATAAGGGCCTGGACAGAGGTATAGAGTCAGCCTCATTGTGTCACTTATGGGCTATACGCCAACACGACCCAAGCTTGGTGTCTAAATATTACATGAGATCCAGACACAGGCGAGAGCATCGGGAAACCCCAGACATTCAACTCACATATAGGACACCTGGGTGGCTCAGTCGGTTGGTGTCTGCCTTGGGCTCAGGTCATGATCCAGGAGTGGGGAATCAAGACCCCAGAGAGGATCCCTGCTGAGCAGGGAGTCTGCTTCTCCCTCTGCCCCTTTCCCTGAACTTATTCTCTTTTTATCTTTTTCTCAAGTAAATGAATAAAATCTTCAACTCACATGTATTTAGTACCTGTGATGCTCCCAGTTTGGATTTAGGTGCTGAAAATAAAGAGGTGAACAACATGGGGTCATTCTAGGGAGAAAGGTGGGGAGGAGAGAATGAAGAACAGGCTGAGAGAAGAGGCTTAGTTTCATGGTGTGAAAGATGAATAACGGTTTCCCAGGCAAAGGGGACAAACGCTGAAGATCTATAGGCAATGACTGAAAAGTCAGAGTAGGGCTCAAGAAAGTAGTTTAGCTGTTTTCTAGCGTTAACAGCCAGGGATGGAGATGAGAGCGTTCAGGGGCCCGATCATGAAAGGCACTGCCTTCCAAGCTAAGGAGAGCCCAGGCCCCCGAACAAGCCCTTGAGGGATTTTAGGCAGAACACGTTTGCATTTTAGGAAGCCTCTCTGGAGGAAGGAAGGCAGAGGGGAGTTAAAGACAGGAAACCCCACCCCACCCCACCCCCCGGAAAGCCAGGTAGTTATGCAGTAACCCCACGGGGAAGTGGTGAGGAAGTTAAAGGCAGCGAGCCTGGAGAGGAAGGTGCCCACTGAGAAGGTATTCAGAAGGCAGACTCTCCAGACACCGGTACCCGGCGTGACTAAGGGCCCGGGTTCCGGACACGCCTGTTTCATGAGTTAGGAAATAAGCACAAAGGCGAGGCAGGCACAGACGTGCTACCGAATTCACCTCTGGCTTATCACTATTTGTTTCCTTTGTTCAGCACACATTTTGAAAACAGCAGTTTCCCAGGGCCCTTTTCGCAGAACCTAAGTCAAGCCGCTAAAAGACTTGCTACCAACCGCCCCGGGGATCGTGGAGGCCCACGGTGGGAACGCCCAGACGCGTGGGAGAGTAAGAAGCCGACAGCGTCCACACCTCCGCCGCAGCGGGAGAGACACACCCCGGGGTTCAAAAGGCTCAGCCCGCGTCCCTGGGTGGGCTCGAACCACCAACCTTTCGGTTAACAGCCGAACGCGCTAACCGATTGCGCCACAGAGACAGGCGGAGGCAGTTGCCTCTGCCCAGTCAGTTCACCGCAGAGAACATTCGTATTGCTTCCTCTGCGCCCCAAAACCCTGACGGGGGGGCGGGCTGGCGCAGGAGCCGGGGTGCGGGGGAGGTGGGAGGGGTGGGGGGGACTGTCGGCGCCCCGCGCGGCGGGAGCAAAGTCGGACCTTGCCCCGCGCGAGCACCTGCTCGGACCCGGGACCCGCCTCGGGGTCCACGCGGGCCCGGCGGAGAAGCCGGAGCAGCCGAGGCCTCTGGAAAACCGAGCCCGAGGCTCCCTGTGCGCCCACGAGTTCACTTGGTTTTGCTCGGAGAACTGCGGTCAACTTTTTTTTTTCTTTCTTTCTTTTCTT
>PITA01029222.1:0-18197 GCA_004023965.1 Spilogale gracilis | reverse complement strand
AGGAGGAGGAGGAGGAGGAGGAGGAGGAGGAGGAGCCGCCTCTGGCTCAGGTCATGATCCCTGGGGTTCCTGGAATAGAGCTGCACAAGGCTCCCTGCTCAGCGAGGAGTCTGCTTCTTCCTCTCCCTCTGCCTCTCTCCCAATGGTGTGCTCTCTCTCACTTACTTTCTCCCTCTCAAGTAAATAAAATCTTAAAATAATAATAATAATAATGTGCTCTATTAACATAAGATAATGGGAAATTTACAGATAAGGCTGAACAAAGATAGGAGAAACACAACACCTGGACAACTGGTGAGAGTCCAGAAAGAAGAGTGCCCAGTATCGTATGTGCTTCAATTAAAAAACAAAAACAAACAAAATAAAATAAAAACGTGACCAGTGAGACTATTGGTGGCCAGTGGACATCAGATTTTTCAAAGAATGAATGCCTAATAATCAATTTTAAATTGTGCAACTTCATAGTAAAGCTTCTCCTTGCCCTGAAATTTCATTAAACATATGAAAGAAACATGGTCTTTAATATGCAATCCCTGAGTAAAGGAATTGGTGGACCTGAGGAGAAATAGCTAAGATACTTGATTAAGGAATGGATATGAAATAGTCTATTTCCAAATATACCAAATGGTGATGATCCTAGAAAGGAGTGTGGGGCATAGAGTGGGTGAACATTTGGAGCAGTCTCATTTTACTGATGACCAAAGTAAAAACTGAGAAAAGCCACCAGACCAAGATAAACACAAGTGGCGAAGTTTAGCTCTTCAGATCTGCCTGACTCTAAAGCCCAAGTTCAAAGTCACAGAGCTTTGTGTTAATTGCTCAACAATAAATCATTCTCAACGTATCACCCCTCCTTCTTTTTCTATTTCCATTGCCACTCCCTTCTTTAGGACTGCCTGCAATCCTGAAACATGCAGTCCACCTCTGGTCTTCTTTCCCACCAATTAATTATGTCAAAAAGTCCTCATCTTTCTTCTCAAGCCCTTTACCTGCACCTACTGTCTCTACGATAAAGTCCAAATTCTTCAGCAAGGCACACAAGCCTCTCCATGTTTTATCCTCAACCCACCTTTACTTCTGTCCTCCCTTCACACACTACACTCTACTTACACAAAGTAGTAAGTGTATACTCCCTGAGAGCTGGGATCCATGACTACTGAGTTAAAGAGCACCTAGTAAATAGGAGAAACTCAGTAAATGTTTATAAATGAAGAAATGAGAGGAATTAAAGTTTCATTAATGTGAGTGACATCTGTTTTTGACCTAGCTTCTAACCTCTGGCTGTCATAAATTTTTCTTTGTAATACACACTGATTTTCTTTGTTTTAGAACTCTTTCCCTTTCATGCATGTTTAAGTGAGATAGACCCCAGGCTCAAATCCAGCCATGAGCTAGTTCCTCCGTGTTCCATACACCTTGTTGCAATCATTCAAGGATAAGCACATAAACCAATCAGAGCAAAGAGGAGGACATTTTGTCGAAAATCAGCTTCTGGAAGAAACATCAGTCTGGAAACATGTAGTACCAGGAGCTTCTGGAGCCATCTAGGGATCACAAGGAGGCACACTGCTGAAAGTAAAGCCAACACTGAAGAAATATGAGCCAAAAAATATAAAGAATGGAGTTCTAGTCCCATCACATATCAAGCCTTCACAGAATAAGCCTGGTCTGCTTATGTACCTGAGACAATACATTTTCCATTCTAGTTACAAGAGTTTGGGTTGAGCTTTCTGTTGGTTAAAACTGAAGCAGCCTAATAACTAGTTTCAAGACCCTATATCTTTCTTCATAATACTCTCTGTCCCTAGAATTCTCTGCAGTTTCACATGCATCTTTTAACCATCTTTCAAGACTCACCTCAACTGTTAGCTTCTCTAACCATCTCTAAGTATGATAACTTTTTGTGTACCCCACTCACCATACATAATATTCAATAATATCACTTACAATACTTTATTATATTTGATAAAAGATACTCCTGAATCACAAGATAATCCTATCTGTAGTTTCCTCTGACACAAGACACTTCTGTCCAAACTTCCTCTCTGTCTTAATGTACCCCCTGTTCACAATCCACACTGTAACTCCTACCCACATCTATCCCTACCCTGTGATGTAAATGTCTTCTCCATGTCTTAAGGAATTCTTGATTCAGGGAGAGAACCAGTTATAAAATGAAAGGACTTCTGGCCCCAAAGAAAGACCATTCTCCGAAAGAGATGCTATACATAAGGATGCATTAAAGAACACTTGTAACTTCAAGGTACCAAGAATAATTGCACCAATACGTGTGTAATATGTGTACATTGCCCATTTCTTCCTATTGCAGATTTTTTAAAAAGCAAATAAATGACAAATGAATTACATTTTGAGTCTGCAGTCTATTTCCACAACACTATTTGTATGTTCTTTTGCATTTTTCACAAACACTTCAAAGATAACAGAAATATAAATTGAAATTGGCATTCCCCTTCACTCAAATTTCTCTTCTAATATTCTCTATCTTGAGCAAAAGACTATCATCTGCACAGCTGTCCAAGCCAGAAACTGTGACACTTCTTTCAAGCCCCTCTCTCATTCCCCACATGCAACAAAAACAAAGTTTTCACTCTGGACCCTAAGGAATCCACTTGCCTACATTCTTACCACTCTTCTTTATCCCAAGTTTTATCAAGGAAAACCAATGTTTTATACCACAAATTGATCATGACACTTCCATACCCAAAATGCTCCACATCCAAAATGTTCCATTGACTTCCCACTAACATTAACACAGTTTAAAATCAATTTGCTATTTGGCAGGGTCTCCACAACCAGGATACTATTAATCTATGCAACCTTATGATATGCTACTATCAACTTCTGCCCTTAAACCTCAACTACATAGATCCTCTGTTGGTTTCTTTAGAACATCAAACTATATCTTGTCTCAGGATCACTGAAAATGCTATACTCTTCCTGAGACATTTCAAAATCCTGTAAGCTTCTATATTCTTCCATCATGTTGCCTCAGAGTACAAAATACCCTGTTTTATGTAACATGCATAATTTCTCAAGTTACTTGTTGTACTGATTTCCTAGGAAAGCTGTAACAAATTAGGATTAAAAAAATTATTCTACCACAGTTCTGAAGATTAGAAGTCAGAAATCAAGGTGTCAGCAAGGCCATTGCTCTCTGAAAGTCCAAGTAGAGGATCTTTTCTTGCTTCTTCTAGCTTCTGGTGGTTGCTAGCAATCCTTGACACTCTTTGGCTTATAGACACATCACTACAATTTCTGCCTCCCTTATCACACAATATTCTCTTGTGTGTCTCCGTGTTCAAATTCCTCCTTAGTTATAAGGACACCAGTCATGGGATTAAGACACTTAATCCAAATATAACTGCCTCTTAACTCGGTTACATTTGCAAAGACTTTATATCTAAATAAGGTCATGTTCTTAGGTTCTAGAAGTTAGGAGCTCAACATATTTGGGGGCAGGGAAAAGACACAATTCAACCTACAACACTTGCTAAAAGTTTCTCTTCCTTACTATATGTTTGATAAGATCACATAATTTATCATAAAAAACAAAATACTTCTGAGGCAAGAAGAAGGTAGGATTAATAATGTCCCCACAACAACAGACATAAACTAGAGTGCCTTGAGTAAACAGATCTCATCACCCCATCCTAAGAAAAGAGGTCCTAACCCTCTTATCCACTGCTCACTTCTCAGAGCTTTGAACACAGCAGATGCTCAATAAACATCCTATAAACAAATCAATTAAATGAAAGAGTGAAAGGTGATTTCACTTATTAAATTATGAGTGCTCCCAGATGAAAGATAATATGAACTGGATACTTAGAGATAAATATGAGTTTACTAGGACAAGAAGGGATCACTGGTTTCAAGCTGAAGGAAGGAAGGGCAAGAGCAAAAATCCAGAAGCATAAAAATAGAGTTGACCCTTGAACAACACAGGTTTTAACTGCATAGGTCCACTTACAAGTGCATTTTTTTTAATCTAGTACAGTACTGTAAATGTCTTTTCTCTTCCTTATGGTTTCCTTAACATTTTCTTTGCTCTAGCTTACTTTAAGAATACACTATATAGGGGCGCCTGGGTGGCTCAGTTGGTTGAGCGACTGCCTTCGGCTCAGGTCATGATCCTGGAGACCTGGGATTGAGCCCCGCATCGGGCTCCCTGCTCAGCAGGAGGCCTGCTTCTCCCACTCTCACTCCCCCTGCTTGTGTTCCCTCTCTTGCTGTTTCTCTCTGTCAAGTAAATAAATAAAAATATTTAAAAAAAATACACTATATAACAGATATAACATAAAAAGTATGTGTTAATCGACTCTTTATTTTATCAGTAAGATTTCACCAGTAGGCTATTAGCAGTTAAGTTTTGGGAGAGTCAAAAGTTACACATGGATTTCTGACTGTGCAGGTTGCTGGCACCCATAACCCCTACATTCATTGTTCAAGGGTCAACTGTACTTGGTGTGCCCAATAATACTGAAATAAGTTTACAATAAAGAGAATCGAAGAGAGAATGGTGACAGATACACCAAGTTGTGACTGATATTATAGCCTCACAAAAGCAAAAATAATCAAAATGTGTCAGACCATATGTATCAGTCAGGGTTCTCCAGAGAAACAGAACCAATGGTAGATGGATGGATGGATGAAGAGATGGATGGATGGAGATACAGAGATATAGATAGATAGATGATAGATAATAGATAGATAGATAACATTTTAAGAAATTGACTCATGTAATTGTGTATCCTGGCAAGTTCAAAACCCATAGCACAAGTGGTAGGTTAGAAATTCAGGTTAAGAGCTGATGTCGCAATCTTGAGTCCAAAACCCACAAGGCAAGACTTTAGGTTGGAAACTCAGATAGTATTCTCTGTTTCAGTCTCTAGGCAGAATTCTTTCTTTTATAGGAAACTTCAGTCTTTGCTTTTTAATTGATTAAATGAAGCTCATCCACATTATGGAAGGTAATCTGCTTAAAGTCAACTGATCATTAATATTAATCACATCTATAAAATACCTTTATAGCAATATCTAGACTAGTATTTGACAAAGAACTAGGCATCATGACCAAGACAACTTAACTTAAAATTAACCATCACATCATGTGTTAGCAACTTAGAGTTAAAATTTCACATAACAGGGGTGCCTAGGTAGCTCAGGTGGTTAACTTTCCAATCTTAGTTTCAGTTCAAGTCATGATCTCACAGTCCTGGGAGACTGAGCCGCACTTGGGACTCTGCTCTCATTGTGGAGTCTGCTCTCAGTGCAGAGTCTGCTTCAGATTCTTTCTCCATGTCCTTCTGCCCCTCCCACTCATGCTTATGGGCACATGCTAGCTCTCTCTCTCTCCTTCTCCCTCTCAAATAAATAAAATCTTTTCAAAAAAAATTCACATAACAGCTCATATTCCCTAAGCTAATTTCACAGGAATTTGTGGCTTTTTTAAAAATTTTATTTATTTGAGAAACAGAGAAAAAGAGTGAGAGACAGAGAGTGAGAGCACAAGCAGGGGGAGCAGCAGAGGGAGAGGGAGAAGCAGACTCCCTGCTGAGCAGGGAGCCTGATACAGGGCTCGAACCCAGAACCCTGAAATAGTGACCTGAGTCAAAGACAGATGCTTAACCAACTGAGCCACCCAGGTGCCCCGAATTCATGTTTTTTGTTTGTTTGGTTGGTTGGTTGGTTTTGCAGGAGAGGAGCTAAAAAAGAGTTTCAGGGTAATGTATTGTGAAATGTTAGGGTGAATATGAAAATATATATATGAAGTGTTAATGTAGGTGTATTTTCATGGAGCTCCAGTAAACATCCCTAGGAACCAATGCTCTATGTAACAATAGTTTGGGAAATGCTGTTGTATAAAATGGGAAGCATCAAAAGTTGTACATTAATTGTGTTTTAGAAAGATTCTTTTGGTGGAAAAGCAAAAGTTGAACTGGGGATGTAAAGGAAGCAGAGAAAGAAACTAGAGAAGGAATCAGTAAGAATAATTATACTATCAATTATCAATATGAGTATATTCCATCTGTACTATTAACCAGAATGATAATCAAATGAACATAGATCTACCAGTTGATCAAGACACAAAAAAATGCCTTAGTTCTCTGTCTACAGCCTATCACTATAATAATTAATCAAAAATTTTCTTAACAGGAGTCAAACATACTTAAAAATATATAGTACAAACATACTTAAAAATTTTAGCTAAAAAAAAGGCTGTAAAGATAAATCTGGGTTAAAATATGTTTCTTAAAACTATGAGCTAGCTATTTTCTCAAGTCTCAGTCTCTTCATGTACAAAATTATAATATATGTAAAAGCACACATATCTAGATCTTCATCTTGATTTAGATTTCAGGTTGCCCTCACTGTAATGAGTTAGCCTAAGAAGCAAAACAATATGTGAACAAACTGAATGACCCATAACCAAGGGGACACTGTGTCCTGTGCCCTCAAATTCACCTTTAAGAGAAAAGGTCTAGAGGTTCTCATTTGATCTTCAATTCATCAATGGGTCAATTAATGCCAAGAATATATATCACTGTTAACTGCTAACTTGAAAGAAAAGAATTATAAATCCTATTACCCACCAATAGGCCCTCCATATGTAAGTACATGATGTTTACCTATCCTTCTGGTGATGGAGGGACATTTTCAGGGAAGTAAAACCTACATCAAAGCAAATGTCAAATACTACAATGGTCACATTTCATATTATGCAATAACTGGTATGTTTCTTCTGAGCAAGATAAGTGTTGTGGCACATAATATATCTTACTTGTCAGTTTAATTAAAGAATTATTAGTCTTGATGTTAGCATATTAAGTGGTATCAAAATGGTCCACTAGCTACCTTTTTCTCATTTTTATGTCCAGAAAGGCAAAGAAAGAATGTAATGTTTGCAGCTGCCCTCCAAATACTAATGTCTAAAGTTGAGTTTATTTTATAATCTCTAGAAATTAACTTTCAGAGATGAAGCATTTGATCTTAAAAAGCTAAAGATGGGGGCGCCTGGGTGACTCAGTTGGTTAAGCGACTGCCTTCAGCTCAGGTCATGATCCCGGAGCTCTCTCACGCCCCCTGCTTGTGTTCCCTCTCTAGCTGTATTTCTCTCTATCAAATAAATAAATTAAAAAAAAAAAAAAGCTAAAGATGAACACAAAAGAAGTTATCTTCAAATACTTTCTGCCAGCTCAGAATCCACAACACCAGCCAAACAGCAGGGTAAGGCAAATAAATATAAACAGCAGTCTTAATTATGAAAGCGTTCACAGACCTAGGGCTTATAGTCAAGTTTCAATAATTACTGCTTTGATACTACAATGTCAAGTTATGTAAGAAAGCATCCAAAATGAAGGAAAGAAATCGACTCAGAGTATTATCTTTAAATTATAAGGAACAAGCCTTCAGTTCTTCTGGTGCACAATTAGTGATGATGTTTCTAAGAGAAATGAAAAGGAAAATGTCAACTTCTGAAGATTATAACACTCCTTTTTTTGCTCCAGGAAACAGTCTGGATTAGCCCAGAAGCAAATGCTAAAATAATAATAATAATAATATTTTTGCTTAGCAATAGGAACAAAATAGAAAGGATAATGAAGAGGAAGAAAAAAATCCCTTTATAAAGCAGGAGTCACCTGCACTCTTACTCCAAGCTTCCAGACTTCAGAACCTGAGGTAAGGCTGACATTGCTGGACAAGCAGAAAGAGGATCCCTTGTTATGGTATCATTTCTACATTTTTGAAGACTTAAATCCATTTTCCTTAGACTTTGATTATATCTATTAATTTCTAACTAGTATAATCATGATAGGATCTCCAGTTTCTAATTAGTGTAATTATCATGAAATCTCAAACTGTTTTCCACACAATTCCAACAGACAATGCATTTGAAAGAATACATCATAAATAGAAAATAAATGGAAATTATTTAATAAATTCATCAACTTATAAGTTCTATCCACTTATATATTACTAAAATGTTAGCAACTTTAGTAAATATAATGATAATAAAAATAGCTTGTCCTCTGGGATCCCAGTTTTAAAGTGGTCTCCTTTTAGACATGAATGCATATTTTAGTTTTGTATGTATAAAAATGAATGTTTTCAGTGAGAAAAACATATATTTAACTAAGTTATGTAAGAAATCATTGGGCCTGGTTTTAATTTTCATTACTTGGAATGTTTCCATTCTATTTATCTCTTTTATTACAAAAGGAAGGGATATAAATATCTAAATGTGCCTTATATATTTTGCTTGAGATTGCAACTATTTCACTTATGGAGAAACTTTATTAATCCGGTTTTCTCCTCCTCTTCTTGGGAGTATTTGGATGTGATGGTTTTGTCAAATAAATTAAATAATTCCATTTTATAGGTGAAACCTGGGCCTCAGAATGGCTAAATGATCTGACCAGGGTTTGGCAACTGAAGCTCACCTCCAATGACTATGAATCCAGTGATCTTTCCCTTCAAATCAAAATAAGGTGCCCTAGTAATAAAGTCCTGTGAAAAGATAGTAATTTTCCATGAATTATATTAGAGCTATCATGCTTTTAAAGATTAGAAAAACAGTCACACTTGAACCTGCAATGTTATAAGTAGAAATAATTAGCCATTAATTCCTCTACTTAGTTACTTTTCATCTTTGGGAGCAGAATCAGATAAATGAATAGTGACCAAAAAAATGATTCATTACTGAAGTATGATATATGAATGCAAAGTTATGAAGAAAGGATAATTTTATAATAGCCTTCAAAGACTGAATTGGAGAGGTTTGGGTTTGGTTTGTTTATTTTGCATTTCCTTTAAATATGAAAATCTAGCAATAATGATCATACCAAAAGAAAACAAAAAGTTTAACAGAAATGTCAAATTCCTAACAGTTACTCAAATAATAAGAATAATACTAAGGATAATATTAATAAAAATCTCACATTTCTACCTATCGTATTTTTAAGTTAACATCTAAAATGTTTTGTCTGAAGTCTTAAGTGTGTAAGGTGAAAATCAGAGCGAGAAGACTATTTTTATGGCAATTTCTCAATTTCTTTTCTGTGTTTAAATTATAAAGTCAACAAAACACCATAAAATTTTAATAACAGAGAATCCACATGTAAATTAAACCATCATGTCACAATATTTTCTCTTTCACTTACATTTTCCTGCCTTGTCTATTTGGATAATTTACATGCAGTATAGTATTAGAACTTTTGACTTGTGTTATTTGGACAATTTACAATACAGGACGGTAGTTAAACTTTTCACTTATCATTATAACAAGGATTTTTTAAATTTCTATCAAGTCTTCATGATTATCAGTATCTGTATTTTTTAACTTATAACACTAAAATGATTTAAAATTTTTTTCTACTGGTTAATTTATCAAAGATAATTCTCAAGACAGATTCTTTACATTAAACATAAACATTTTCATCTTTTGCATGCTGTCATACTGTTTTTCAAAAACATTATCTCAATTAACAGAACCAACGGTTGTGTGTGAGGATATCAACCTCACCATCTTGACCATAATCTGGTTTCACCTTCTCAAATAACTCTTCAATAATTGTAAAATAGCAGCTCAAAAAAGAAGATCTATATGTTTTCTTGACCATTAATGAGAAAAGGGCTAACTTCTGCCCACATTGTTGTACCATTGCAGTTCATTATGTATAGACTTTGCATATATTAGTTGTACTTTTCTTTTAAGTTTGATAATTTTTATTATACCATAGATATAATAAATTCCATAGATGTGCCTTAACATGCATAAATGATTTTCCTTTGGTTAAATTTAGCAAAAACAAAATATTTTCTTCATTCTCCCACCAACAACAGAGCATCATCTTTTGCTCCCTACTTCCAGAAGACCCAAGACATTAAAATGAAGGCTCTCATTTTGATTGCTGTCATCTTGACTTTCACTGCTTGCTTCTCGGTAAATATCAAATATCTTCACCTATGTTTATTTTCTTATTTAGTTCTTAATCATAAAGTGTACATTCAGTTTATTGTTTTATGACAACACAGCTTTATACCACATAAACATTTTTTTATTTTATTTTTGCTTAAGACTTTAACTTTCTTTATGATTTTTGTTGACCTAGGATACACTTAACATTTTAATTTTTTCCATTTTGTTTGTAGCCTTTAGAATTCCCACATATGTAAGTAGGATATTGTAGTGTTAGGATTTTAAATTGTGTATTCTGATTCCACCTCTGCAATAACATTACTGAATAGCATTTAGTCTTTGGTAAACTCCCCAAAAAGAAAGATGTGTGAAGAAGAAGAAGAAAAGTGAATATAGGAAACACTATAAAATAGATTTTTAACCATATAAGGTATTTTCCATGGATCAAAAAAAATTAAGAAATTCTAGACATAATATATGTACAAGAGCATGTGCTTGCTATCCTCTTACGATTTTTAGATTTGAAAAAAAAAAAAAGATTTTTACATTATCTAAAGGGTACGTTACATTGTCTAATACCTATTGCTGTAAACAATCCAGTATCATTTCATGAACAATCAATGTGTTTTGAACGCTGCTAACACAGGTGCCTCTTCCTTGTTGTTCCATGCTAAAATGTAGCAAGGAGGAATTTCCATATAGGGAAAAGCCTTATGCCAGAGCTCTGTGGATTACATTTTTCTCTCCCCAATCACAGACTGGTTTTTCCTTATACCAAGTTCATAAAGATACTGGTTCTAGCAGTCCTCAGGCTTGGCACCTGAGTAAATGATAGTTATTATGATAAAAGGAGCCAAGTCTTCCACTACGTATAAACTGGTGAGCAACAAACCCACGAGAATGTAGGGGAACAGGAACACTTCTGCCAAAGACCTCCAGAAAAACTGATCATCTTTATCCTTCAAACTGTGTGCTTAAAATGTTACAAGGTCCCTCACATTTAACAATGACACCCAAAATTCTAACTATATATGTTCCATCCTATCACCTAACCCAGCCACATATATTACCCTCAAACAACTTACAATCTGTATTCTCAAAATGCCAAAAATGCTCTGGGTCTAGTTTTTTTTATATATATTCTATTCTCCATTTCCATTTTAGGCAGCTGGTGCACATAAGCAAAAAAGCTTCAGGGTAAGTTTTTATATTTCTAGTTACCTTTTTATATTTTCATTCATAATCACAAAAGTTAGTTATAATCTGAAGAGTTGATAAGGTACAGTTTCTTTGATTCCCAACCTAAGAAAATGTTGAGAGTCCCTCAGTGGGAATAGTTCTGTGAACCCCAAGACCTTGCCTCAACTGCCTACCTCTTTGATCCATATGAATCTGCAGTGGGAGTAGAGCTGCCTGGCATATAAAAAGCCATTTTACCTAGCCTTCAGTACCGAAAACTATCTACATTTTTTTTTAGTGTAAATGTCTTTCTCTTTATAAATATTAATGGCTTTTTTATAAGGAACATTTCCTAGGATCCTACAAAACTGAAAAAAAGTAGTTTATTTTCTCAAAATCAATAGTTTTCAATGGGGGAAAGAAGAAAATTCAGAATCATCTGGAAAGACTTTTCAAAATCACAAACCCCTGTTTACACTCTGCCAGTTTTAATTCTCATAATCCTCACTCCATGTCATAATGGAAGCAGGCTGCACAGCAGGGAATGATGACTGAAAGTACTGTCACATCATCCTGGTACATCCCCCACTTTCTCTATTGCCCATACCAAGTACTCTCAATGAATCCTTAAAAACAAAAACATTCTCCTGCTTCTAAAGCTGGATATACTGTGGAATAAACAATGTCTAATTTAGTGACCCAAATTGTCCTGATATTTAAGGGAAAAAATTCTAAACCTACATTTAAAGTTTATGGTAATTTTGGCAACTTATTTCTTCTTCATCATAAAGTCAGGTATATGACTTTCTTAGAAAGTCTTTCTTAGAAATTTCTTAGAATTTATTCACTTTGAGAACTAATATTTCATGAAGAGGCATAAGGAGTGTCATATTTAGTTAGCTTCTGCCAATGAAGACAAAATGAGAATCAAGGGCCTAAATGGAAATCTTAAGGGAATGTCATGTTAAAAGTCCATATATACCTTTCTATTTTTTCATTGTTAGTGTATAAGAATAGAAAGGTATATATGGACTTTTAACATGGCATACCCTTAAGATTTCGACAGAGACTTTGGACACAGAAACAAACTGAGAGACTTGGAGGGAGGGGGGTGGGGGATGGGAGAGCCTGGTGGTGGGTACTGGGGGCACCTAATGCGTGGAGCACTGGATGTGGGGAATGGGGAATGAATCTTGGAACACTGGAAAAAAAAATTTTAAGTAACAATAAAAAAAAAAGTCCATATATAACTAAAGACAATTAAAATTGTCCATGGCTTTGTTTTAATGAGGCTTTCACTGACTAAGTATGTACTGACTAAACTAAGGTACTCCTAGTCTTTAATATCTACAATTTGGTGCAAATGAGTCAATGATATAGGTTCACAAAATGTTCTATCAGTCTCATATTTTGGGTCTACAAAAACAGCAATGCAAAGCTTCTATAGTTTCTTTTTATTCCCTATTCAGAATAGTAAACTTCTGAAAGTTTAGTGAAATAATATTATGCTTTTTCCAGGATGAAAATTAGAACAGCATGTCCATGAAACACAAGTATGAATAAATGCTATAAACATACACACTCACATACACTCTTCCATGGTGAAGTAAGCTTGGGAAATACTGCATATCCCTTGGATTTGCTAAATATTCACAGGATATTATACTAATAACTCTAATAAATCCTGTAGTAAAGAAATACATTTACTTTACCTAAATTGTTTCCCAGTTATTACTTATGGAATAAAGTTAGAATGTTCACACAAATTTAAGTGATAAAATAGATATATTTTTCAAGCCTGAGTTCAGGCTAGTTTACACATCCCACCTGTATAAAACAACTGTGTTTTGTATTTTCTCTTAAGTCTAGTGAAAGTTCTGAAGAGCATTTTAAACTACCCAAACAATTAAGGTCTACGTTGTTGACACGATATTCTGCAATATTTGGAAGAGCTCCTGGAAGACCAGGTGCTCACTCTGGTCATCATGCACCCCCCAGAGGCCGCCATCCCCATCCCCACCCCCACTCTCACCCCCACCTCCATTCCCCACCCCACCATCCCCAATTCCCACATGGACCATCACCCAGACCTACACTGCCACCAGAGACCATCATCCATCCTACTTCTCAAGCATCATCAGCTCCTTCTAGTGCTCTTCCAACCATAATTGCCAGCACTGCCACCAATACCGCAGCCACCACTCCCGCCCCTGCTGGCATCACCACGGCTTCCCCAACCTCTGCCCAAAACATTGCAGGCACTGCGCCCAGCACTAGGGCTCCCAGTGCCCAACAACCTGAAAACATCACCAGTCCCCCTACAGCTGGCACCAGCCCTGCCCCAGTAGCCAACACTACTGCTGTCAACGAGCAGCAAGAGCTTCAGTAAATTCCACAACTGTCCAAGATTACAGATGTAACAAACTGCAAGAAGACAAAGGCCGACCAAGGTAAACAATACTTTCCAAAATATTTTCTAACTAGATGAGTGCATGTAAGACATGTCGAAAGAAAGAACAGGTGGCTTTTCCCCCCTACATCCAAAAAAAAAAGTTTCCAACTCTGCCATATGAATTAGAAACTCTTAATTCTTTTTTATTTCAAAACTAAATTTGGGGGGCATCAGGATGGCTCAGTTGGTTAAGAGACTAACTCTTTTTTAAAAAAAATATTTTATTTATTTATTTGACAGAGAGATAGAGAAAGCCAGAGAGCACAAGCAGGGGACACGGGGAACAGCAGAGGCAGGGGGAGAAAAAGGCTCCCCACTAAGCAGGGAGCCTGACATGGAGTTTGATCCCAGGACTTGATCCCAGGGCACTGGGATCATAACCTGAGCCAAAGGCAGACGCTTAGCCAATTAAGCCACACAGGCACCCTGTGACCATCTCCTGATGCCAGCTTAGGTCATGATCTCAGGGTCCTGAGACCCACATGGGGATGAGTGCTGGGCATAGAGCCTGCTTGAGATTATCTCTCGCCCTCTCCTTCTGCCCCTCCTCACCTCTCTCTCTCTCTCCCTCCCTCTCTCCCTCCCTCCCTTCTAAAAAACAAAAACAAAAAAACAAAAAACTAAATTTGGTCTTCTTGGGTTGATAGGTTGTATCTATAAACCCACTGCTAGCAGATTCCTACAAAAGAAATAGTTAATAAAGTTCACTCATGTGGGGTGCCTGGGTGACTCAGTCGTTAAGTGCCTGCCTTTGGCTCAAGTCATGATCCCGGAGTCCTGGCATTGGGCTCTCTGCTCAGCGGGAAGCCTGCTTCTTCCTCTCCCAATCCCCCTGCTTGTGCTCCCTCTCTCACAGTCTGTCTCTCTCTCTGTCAAATAAATAAGTAAGTTTTTTAAAAAGTTCACTAATGTGTATGTATTTTAACCTTCTGTTCCTGATGCTAAAATGTGAATTTTCCTGAAATAATCACTACAACTAAGGCCTTAGTAACTAAAGGTTAGTTTATACTTCAAAGTTTATTAAATTCCACAAAGAGTGCATTTAGCATAGAGGAATGTTCTTTCCTCCTTCCTTCAGGTTCTACCAATTCTAATAAGGCAAAAAAGGATAAAACATTTTAGTAAATGTGACTAATGAATCATTGAATCATTGAACACTACATCAAAAACTAATGATGTACTATATGTTGGCTAATTGAACATAATAAAAAACATTTTAGGGGCACCTGGGTGGCTCAGTTGGTTAAGTGACTGCCTTCGGCTCAGGTCATGATCCCAGAGACCCGGGATTCCGAGTCCCACATCGGGCTCCCTGCTCGGCGGGAAGCCTGCTTCTCCCTCTCTCACTCCCTCTGCTTGTGTTCCCTCTCTCACTGTGTTTCTCTCTGTCAAATAAATGAAATCTTAAAAAAAAAATTAGCAAATATTACAGAGAATAAAGATTGAGAATAAAAATATAAACTAAATCACAACCCATAGAAGAACTCTCTTGTTATATTGACTGAAACACACACATCATGATATAACATGATCCCTAAAAGACATTGAAGAAATTGGAGAATATCATATATTACTCCTATTTCTGAATACAGGCGCTCCTAATTACAAAGATAAAGGAGAACTATCTCAATTATAGACATAAAAAGATACCAACTGCAGAACAGTTAGAATAGTTATAACACTGTTATTGCCCTGAATAGTCCCTGTACTGATTATCGCTTAATATTCATAACACCCTTGTAAAGCTAATATCATTGTTTCCCTTTTAAAGATGAGGAAACTGCAGCTATGAGAATTTATGAGACTTTCCAAAGACAACAAAGTATAAATGGCAGACCAATCTTCAAGCTTAGATGCATTTAACTTGGAAGTCCCAGTTTCTCATGTTTTTCCCAGCATTCAGACATTTTAAAACAACTGGATAGAGCTAGAGAGTATTATGCTAAGTGCAATAAGTCAGTCAGAGAAAGAAAAATACCATATGATTTTACTCATATGTGGACAAAAGAAGAAAGGCAGGAAAAAGGAAAGAGAAAGGCAAACCAAGAAACAGAGTTTTCACTATAGAGAACAAACTGATGGTTACGAGAGGGCATGGTGGGTGGAGGGATGGGTTAAACACTTGATGAAGAGTAAGGCATGCATTTATGATAAGCACCAAATGTGTGGACATGCTGAACTACCAATTTGTACACATGAAACTGATATTACACTGTGCATTAACTAACTGGAATTTCAATGAAAATTTTTTTTAAAAATTGAAGAAGAGCTTATACTTTCAATTAATGACTCATGGTATTTTGTTTTATTTTTATAGATCCTAAAAAACTGAATATTGATATGTTGCAATCACCTTCTCTCACCATTTCAATTTCAACAAAAATACAGAAGATACAAAAATAAAGGGGTGTGGGTTCTTATTGCTTCTTTAGTTCTGCTATACTGTACAAACTTTCAAAGATAACATGAATTATGCATTTGATCATGTGTGTTGGTATCCCTTTCATTTCTCAGTAGAGTGACAGCAATATTACTGGCACCTTCACTCTTTCAGATGGTTCTATAACACACAAAGCATGTGTCCAGAGAAAAAATGTAAATATTTCATAGACAAAGAAGAAAAATTGTTTGAAGTCACTCCATATGATATCATGTCAAAATGTGACAAAGTGTAGAAATGACTTTTCTTTCCAACATAAAATACCAGTGCATTTGGTCATAACAAAATAATTACATATAAGTAATTCGTATAAACTATAATTTATATATATACATATGTGTATGTAGCTACAACTATGATAAAAGTTACAAAGAAATGATGCAAATGCAATCCTACCCTCAAAGAGATCATAATAGGACATATTTTCAAGAAGCACAGAAAAAAAATAAGCTATATTTCTAAAAAAAATTTACAGAGAGATCTACAGGTATTCTTTCTCTGAATATTTCAGTGTTCCTTCCTCTAAAGAGGTATTTTCTCCAGAGATTGTTCAAGTGACATTTTGTACCATTCCATGAATCACTTCACCCAAAAATATACTAGATCACTTTCTAGTTAATAAATTAATTCATCCAAGTGATTTAGTAAAATTTACCTAGATCTAGGTCAGGGAACAGAAGAATATAAATATAAGCAACTCAATCACTTGTTCATCAAAGATTCAAGTGGCCAAGAGAGAAACAAGGCAAGTAACTCTAAACTGTATAAGCAATATATAGTAAATATTATATCCAGAGGCACAAACAATAAGGAGCAACAGGAGAGGAGATATTTATTCCCCTTTAAGAAGACCAAACACTTACAGAAAATCTATAATGGATAAGCTATTACAGGAGACAGATAATCACAAAATCTTGGTATTGAGGGGTTGAAAGTGACTTCAGGACACACGACCTTGTCCTGGAGGAGTAGGAAGTAAAGGTTAAGATGGTACATAACTATGATGAAGGCCATAAAGAAATAATCACCAAAATGTAGAACTGAATTTCACGGAGACTTTTTTTTTAAGGTTTCATGGAAGACATGAAAAGGGAAGGAATGATTTCAACAGGCAGGAAAGAGGAAGAAGTCTCACTGCTAGATAAAAACATGGCAAATGCATGAAGGCAAAAGAGCAAAGAGCATACAGATCCAAACCCCCAAATAGTTAGTAAGTGAACACAATACACCAGGCTTGCCATTCTGGTAATTCAAAAATGGATAAAATATATACCACACCGTCAGGTTGTTCCTAATCCCACCAAGCAGAGATTGGCCATGAATATAGGACATATCTAGAAACAAAGATATCAGAATGGGATATTATTACATTATCAAGGAGCAAGGTTAGGATTTTGGATTAATTCTAAAGAAAAGAGAATTAGGGGTGCGTGGTAGCTCTGTAGGCTGTGGTAACTCTCGGCACTTGGTTTTGGCTCAGGTTATGATCTCAGGGTCGTCTCTGTCTCTCTCTCAAATAAATAATTAAATCTTTTTTTAAAATAAAAAAAAAGAATTAATAAAGGTTTTGCCACAAAATACTACTATAGAAAATATATCTTATAAATAAAAAATTTGATATCTTACATGTGCCAATGTAATCTGTTCTAAAAGCTGGCATAAAACTAATACCATCACCCTATAAAATAATAATATTGACACTCCAGAGATAGGTAAACTGAGGCACATAGAGGTTAATCAACTACGCAAAGACACAGAGTAGGTAAATGAAAATCAGGCATTTAAACTTAACTAGCCTAGCCTACTCTCTTCACTTCTGCCAAAAATGTCTAGGGCATCTGAAATGAAGAAACAAAATAGGGATCCATTGTAATGGGCCAGTCAGCTTTGTGTTCTGCTTACCCTAGAGTCTTGTAAGGAAAATTTTCATTCAACTAGGATTGCACCAACTCCACATTAACATCATTCGTAGTGTCTTTATCATGAGAAACAGTTTAGAGCACATTTATTTTTAATCACAATTTCTCCTATATGTTTATTATTGTACAATGAAAATGAGAGAAAGGAGGAGGAGAAGTAGGAGGGAGAAGAACTGGAGGGAGAAAAGCAGAAAGAAGAGGAGGACAGATAAACGTAAAATCAGAAGAGAAAGCTATACTTAAATCAGAAGAAAGAACAGTACATAGAAA
>PITA01029221.1:0-18200 GCA_004023965.1 Spilogale gracilis | reverse complement strand
TTGAACCCAGGACTCCAGGATCATGACCTGAGCCAAAGGCAGACTCTTAAGGACTGAGCCACCCAGGTGCTCTAATCCTTTTGTTTCTGAACAGTCCTCACATTCATTTCTGATTTTAGTAATTTAAACCTTCCTTCTTTTCATTCTACCTAAAAGCTTGTCATGTTTGTTCACCTTTTAAAAAACCGTCTGGTTACACTGGTTCTCTACTTCATTTATCTCTAATCTTATTTCTTTCCCTCTGCTAGCATTGCATTGGGTTTAGTATTTTTCTTTTGCTATTTCTTTAAACTTAGATTACTGATTTGAGATTGTTTCAGCATAGGCATTTACAGCTACAGATTTTCCTCTAAGCACTGCTTCTGCTCTATCAACAGCTGGTTTTGAAATATAATCTTTTTTTTTCTTTTTGTTACACACCAAAAAAACCCCCATCAACTACTTCATAAAAACAAACATACAGTCTGCAATCCACTTCCTATGCTCTTTCAATGTCCCAAACCTCATCTCAGAAAGGATCAATCACACCCATTTGGTATGGTACTACAGCTGTATATCTATTACATTATTGCTACTACATCAAAACCAAAAACCAAAAAAATGCAAGTGTTGAAAAGGATGTGAAGAAACTGGAATCCCTGTGTATTTCTGGGAGGAATGCACCTCAGCTTTCTGCAATCTGGCTATCATCTAACCACTTCACACACATTTTTCTTGCCAAGATGGTGACTTGGTTATTTGTCGCTAAAGTCAATGGATACTTGTCAATCCTTATCTTGCTCAATATTCCTTCAGCACTGAACACTGCTAATCACTCAGTCAAGGACAGTACTCAGGCAAAGACAAAGTTCTGCGTTTTCTAGGACACTGCCTGCCTGAATTTCTTCTTAGCTGACCATTTTTTCTCACTCTCATTTGCTGGATGTTCTTCTCCTGCTCAGATATGCTCTCCCCCATTTTATTTATTTGAAAGAAAGAGAGTGAGAGGGCGCCTGGGTGGCTCAGTGGGTTAAGGCCTCCGCCTTCGGCTCAGGTCATGATCAGGGTCCTGGGATCGAGGGCTGCGACGGGCTCTGCTCAGCAGGGAGCCTGCTTCCTCCTCTCTCTCTGCCTGCCTCTCTGCCTACTTGTGATCTCTCTCTCTGTCAAATAAACAAATAAAATCTTAAAAAAAAAAAAAAAGTTAAAGAATAAGGAATTCAGTTGGGGGACATTTTCCATTCATGAATTCTGAAAGATATACACAGAAGCAGAAAAATCTAGTAAGTAGACAGACAATTCAAAAGTGCTGAAGTCCAGATCTGAGAACAATCTGGAAACTGGCACTAATAAATGGCTGTAAATCATGAAGGTAGGTGAGTGCTGATATTACCTCCTGCAAGGAACCTTCAACTCCAGTTTAAGTATTTATCCTAGGTGCTCCCACAGCACCCTAAATTTACCTTTTTAATACCAACTACTTACAATTTTGTAATGCTGACCTGTCTTCTCAGTTTATCTGAAGTCCCCTGGGGGCAAGGTAGTGGGGTTTTTTGTTTTTAAAGTTTTTATTTATTTATTTGACAGATAGAAACATAGCTAGAGAGGGAACACAAGCAGGGGGAATGAGAGAGGGAGAAACAGGCTTCCTGTGAGCAGGGAGCCAGATGCAGGGCTCAATCCCAGGACTCCAGGATGATGACCTGAGCCGAAGGCAGTCGCTTAACCAACTGAGCCACACAGGCGCCCCAAGGTAGTGTTTTTTTACTTCTTTAATCTCCAGCACCTAAAACAATGCCTTGTACAGTGAAAAGATGAAGGAAACAGACACCGTTAATACAGTAAGTGCTGTGGAGTAATATTAATTACCAAACATTTGCTATGTGCTAGGCATTGTCCTAGGTACTTTATAAGTGGTATATCCTTAAATTTTAAGCATAATCCTAAAAGGGATTTACTATTATCATCCCAATTTTACTGCTGAAGAAATCAGAGAGATTATTAATCTGCTCAGGGTTCTACTGTAGTAGGCAGTGAACTGAAAATCTGAGTTCAGGCAGAAGTAATAGTAAGTAAGTAGAGAGAAAGAATTCTGCCTAATGTAGAGTGACATTTTAAACAGTGCCAGGATAACAGATAGGAATTTGCCAGGAAGAGTATGGCGAAAGGAAATTATTTTTTTTTTAAAGGTTTTATTTATTTTGACAGAGAGAAACATAGCCAGGGAGGGAACACAAGCAGGGGGAGTGAGAGAAGGAGAAGCAGGTCTCCTACTGAGCAGGGAGCCTGATGTGGGACTCGAACCCGGGTCTCCGGGATCATGACCTGAGCCGAAGGCAGTCGCTTAACCAACTGAGCCACCCAGGCGCCCCGCGAAAGGAGATTCTAAGCAGATAATAGTACTAAATCATCAAGGTCCCCAAATACTAATAAAAATAGCAGGAAAAGGCCCAAAGAAGATTTTCATGATCTCTTTCAATCCTACAGTTTAATTTGAGATAGCTCTTGATATTGGCAATCCTTAGTATTTGGATGAAAAAGTGAATGATCTTCCAAGGTAGAGGCAATGCATTAAGTAAAGCAGAGGGAAAAACAAAAAAGAACTGTGGGTGAATTCTTGTTTCTCAGTTGAGAAGTCTAAAGTGTATTCTTTGAAAATCAGGACCTGGAAGAATGGAACATAAAAATGATTACTACAGTTACACAAACCCGTGACTGGAATGCCCCATTAGCTACATACACACACACAGCCTCTCTTCCAGGGCTTGGGCATTATAAAGCCTGAGCCATAATCTCAAAGATTAGCCTACAAGACTGGAAGCAACAGTAACCTCTAGTAACCAAAGGTACAAAAGTAAAAGAGTTCTAATTCTGAGCAGCAACCCAGCCGAAATAAAGAGAAATTTAGGCTTAAGTCTTAGTGAAACTAAGGTAAACCAGGAAGGTATTTAATTTTAATCACAGTACAAACCATCATAATGCCAGTAAAAAGCCAACAATTTTTATGATATAAAAATACTAACCATACGGTTTATATTCCTGATGACAGACCCAAGCATATGACCCTTCTGATAACTTAGCCTGACAATTCCTAAATACTACTGAGTTTCACTATACTCTAGACCTACACAGTAAAGTTATCACTAGAAACTGCTACATATTCAAAATCTCACAATCCAAGGGGACCTGGATGTCTCAGTTGGTTAAGCATCTGACTCTTGGTTTTGGCTCAGGTCATGATTTCAGGGTCATGAGACGAAGCTCCACAAAGGGCTCCGGCTCGGCATGAAGTCTGCTTGGATTCTTTCCTGCTCCTCTCCCTCCACCTCTGCTCTGCTGCCCCAAAATAAATAAAAAATAAATAAAATCTTCAAAATCTCAAAATGTCAAATCCTGGCTACCCTCATCCATAAGACCCTCTTTTTCCTGCATCTATTCCAGTCCCTTTCTCTAAAGCAGTTTTTTTTTTTAACCACAATTTCCTGCTTTTAAAACTTTCTTTTCCTATTTTTAAGATTTTATTTATTTCAGAGAGAAAGAGAGAGAAAGCACAAGCAGAGAAGGGGCAGAGGCAGAGAAGTTGAGCAGAGGGCCAGATGTGGAGCTTAACCCCACACTCTGGGATCATGACCTCAACCAAAGGCATACTTAACCATCTGACCCATCCAGGTGCCCCTAAAACTTTCTTCTTCCAACATTGAATTTAACAAATACCTACTGAGTCATCCCAAGAGTAGCTATGTTAGTAAGAAACTTTCCTGCCTTCAAAGAATTTACAATCTAGCAGGAACATCAAATATACATACCAAAACAGACAGACACACAAAAAAACTTTTAAAATAATTCTGAGAACAGACAAAAAATGGAAATATTTTCAGGAAATAGTTTGAGCTTTATAAATAATGGGTAAATTTTTTTTTTTTTTTTTTAAAAGATTTTATTTATTTATTTGACAGAGAGAAACACAGCTAGAGAGGGAACACAAGCAGGGGAAGTGAGAGAGGGAGAAGCAGGCCTCCCGCCGAGCAGGGAGCCCGATGTGGGACTCGATCCCGGGTCTCCGGGATCATGACCTGAGCCGAAGGCAGTCGCTTAACCAACTGAGCCACCCAGGAGCCCCAATAATGGGTAAATTTTTAATCAGGGGAAGGGTAAAGGTGGCCCATGGAGGAAGAACTCTAGTTGATATTCAAAATCTTTTTATTATCTCAGATTCTCTATCATATGCCCCACAGCTCCAACTGTAGACCTCTTCCACTCTCCTCATATACTCAAGCTCCTTTACTTTTGTCTCACAGGAAGGAGTACTTTAGTCCTTTTAACTCCTAATGACCACTAATTTCTTAGAAGTATATTTTGAGCTGGGGGGCCTGAGTGGCTCAGTTAAGCATCTGACTCTTGATCTCAGCTCAGGTCATGAGTTCGAGCCCAGGATGAAGCATCTCAGAAGTCTGACTTGTTGTCAAATAATAATCTCCCATCTCCTTCTACAATTACCAGTCATTTTAGCAAAAGGGCCTACCAGGGAAATTCACACCTTCCAACCTGATTAGTGTAATTTACTTATCAACAGCATTTATAGCAAACTTAGGACCATCTCTGTCTTCTTCCAAATGTTATTTGAGTTAAGAGGCAATGATACAGACTTGTGCCTATCTGCTATCCCAGATTCTATATAATTAGGATTGTTTTCTTCTAGAAAACTGACACCCTCCTACATTTCAATTTTGCCTTAGGGTTCTCTCTCATTTCTCAAGTGGCATTTGCAATGCTTGATACTTTTGGTTTACCAGCAGTTTCCTGGTTTAAAATGACTGATTCCCATCTTCAGATAAATTTGACTCCATTGCTTGTATACCATTGTATACTAACAGCTTGCCTTCACATAATGTTGCTATATTCTCAAATTACATTCATTTGGTCACCCCAAGGGGTCTTAATGGGTTTCCCAGGCACCAGCTGTGACATAATTTGTCTTCCTGGCAGTTAATACTGCCAAAGTGTTCCCTAGGCCTTCCCATTTGTTCCAAAGTACAGGTAATTTTTTTTCCCTTTTGGCAGGAACTCAGTGACAACTGCTGCATATATTATGAACACATGCCGTCAAAAGGAAAAAATTCTCCAACAGAAAAGAAGGTATATGGGAAACTTAAATGACTGGCTACCTTAAAAACTTGGTAAATCTTTCTATCTCAGATAAGCATCTATCATAATATACTCAAGAAAATACAGGGCTTAGCTTTTAATACTGCTGGCACATGGGAGAGGATAAACTAAAGGAAGAGAACTAAAAATACTGAAATGACTAGTTAGGTATATTTCTGATCTTGGCACTTACTGAATGGCAATATTACTATGAAGTAACACAGCAGAATGTCACTAAGCCATCAGCATATACACCATTAACATTTAGTTTTAGTCACATCTAAAGCCAAATCATGTCCTCCGTTATCACTACTAACTATAAAACTAGTTGACTTTATCAATAAGAAAGCTGACTTATCCTTTTAATCACAGCTTTGTAAAAAGGTTTCACACTTATTTATCCATGGGAGGTTAGCCTTACTTCTAAAGAAAAATCCTCTAGAAAATGTAGCTACCATAAGAAGATGACAGTGATTATTGTCTTATCAGTAATTTATGTAAAAGTGAATATGATAAATTCTAATTTCACAGAGGACTAAAAAAAATTCACATAAAATTTTCCACAGTATTGGAAATTACCTTTCAATAAAGAAAAAAATACAAAATACTGACAAAATAATTTCATTAAAAAACCCCGCATTTTATAAAAAAAAAACTTCATTAGAATATACTTTGCTTAAAATATTTATTCCAAATATTCATATCATTAATATATTAATTCTATTTAATATCAAGACTGACAGTTGACTGGGGTGCCTTGGTGGCTCACTTGGTTGATCATCTGACTCTTGATCAGGTCATGATACCAGGGTTGTGGTTTTGAGCCCCATATCAGCCTCTGTGCTCAGCACAGAGTCTCAGCTTCTCCCTCTGTTTCTACTCCTCACCCTGTTCTCTAAAATAAACAAAAACAAAAACAAACTGACAGTGGAACGATTAGGTTATATACAAACGTCCATAGTGAAGAACTACCTAATATTTTCCCCAAATATTTCTACTGTGTACTATAAACTCTAAAATAAAGCTGTATAGAAATTTTAATAACAAATTATAAAACTTTAAATATGTATTTCTCTTGACATCTAAATATCAATCTTGGAAAATATAACCATTCAGGCAAATTTCTCCACTAAAAGGAACTTAATTATTAAGTCTTAACAATGAATTATCCTCATCTCTAAAATATTTCCCCAAATTATTAATCAACTCTCCCATTAATTTATCTTATGGATAGCATTTCAAAGTATGTGCCTGAAGTAATGAAGTAACTTAAAGACTAATCACTAATGGACCCCATTTCAGAATGTAACCATGTCGGCACATTTTAAGAATACCAATCACAGTAAACTTATGAAATAGAATCAATGGATAGAAGCCTGGTATCTAATTAATAAAGTTATTAATAAGAATTAAGAGTTGGTAATGTGGCAGAAAAGAGTTCCAACGGAGCAGCTACAGGTGGCTTTGAAACTCCATAACTGGGTCTTGATTAAAGAGCCTTAAATAAAAACTGAAACCAAATTCACTTCAGAGACAAAGAACCCATGACTAATGACACCTGAAAAAAATATGAGAAAGAATAATTTACAAAAAGTATGTTCTTAGAGAATAGGAACTACAGATATTAACCGTATTTGTATTTTATGACACTGAAATAGTTAAGAACAAAGTAACTGATGTATACACAAACTATCATCACCTGCCAAATTATTTATTTACTTTTAAAGATTTTATTTATTTATTTGACAGAGAGAGCACAAGCAGGGAGACCAACAGGCAGAGGGACAGGGAGAAGCAGAGTCCCTGCTGAGCAGAAAGCCAGATCAGGGCTCGATCCCAGGACCCTGAGATCATGACCTGAGCCTCAAGACAGACACTTAACTAAATGAGCCACCCAGGAGCCCCAACCTACTAAATTTTTCAAAAGCAGTCTTTATATTTCTCTATAAATATTTTTCTACTAAAGTACCTTGGTAAATTTTTTTAAAAATCAGAAAAAAAAATGTTTACATTTTTCTCAACATAAAATTACAACATGCTGTTGTTTAAACGTAATAAAAATTTTAAATTTTTTAAACTAAAGGAACTATTTAAAACAAGCTTTCAAAAACACAGTGGATAATAACCAAACACATCATTTTCTCTCTCAGAATTAAAACACTTATACAGAGTCAGAAGCTGAAGGTATAGAACATCAGTTATAGATTGTAAGCAAGTTCTTTCTCCACCACGTTTACCACCTTCCCTATAAAGTCCACATACATTAACTGATCTGGCTCCCCATTCTACTCTTACCACTCCAGGATCCTTTATTAAAATCTATTTGTAACCAAATACAGTTTTGCCTGGCTTTATATTGGCAGTCCTCAAAGCTGGTTCTGAAAAAAATTTAAAGATTGCAATGTAACATTATTAACCCAAGTGGTTTCTATTAAGTCTTTTGCCAAACTTATCCCTTGTCCCTGACACATTTATCTTACTAACCACTAATGGAGAAGATCAATCCAGCCACCTAACTCTGCACTATTTTTTTCTTTAAAGATGTTATTTATTTATTTGACAGACAGAGACACAATGAGAGAGGGAACACAAGCAGGGAGTGGAAGGGGGAGAAGCAGGCTTCCCGCCGAGCAAGGAGCCTGATGTGGGGCTCGATCACAGGACCCTGGAATTATGACCCTACCCAAGGCTCATGCAGGTACCCCTGGTTTCTCTTCAGATTGTATAAATCTATCGCCTTTTACTAACTCTCCATTATTAACTCCCTAGGCCTAGCGCCTTTGAGGGTGGGAGGTCTAAGAATGGGAATCATGCTGTATATCTATACCACATCCTTTTTATCCATTCATTTACTGAAAGTGCAGCACAGGGAATATAATCACTAATAATGTATGGTGACAGATAGTGACAACACTTATCATGGTGAGCACTGAGTATAAACGGAATTGTTGAGGGACGCCTGGGTGGCTCAGTTGGTTAAGTGTCTGCCTTCAGGATCAGGTCATGATTCCAGGGTCCTGGGATCAAGTCCCACATCAGGCTCCCTGCTCAGCAGGAAGCCTGCTTCTCCCTCTGCCTGCTGCTCCCCCTGCTTGTGCTCTCTCTCTCAAATACATAAATAAAATCTTAAAAAAAAAAACAAACAGAATTATTGAATCATAATACTGTTGATACTGTACACCTGAAACTAATAACATATGTCAACTACATACTTCAATAGTAAAAATTAAAAATAAAGAAAAAAGAAAAGAAAAAAAGAAAAAGAATGGGAACCACAAAGCCAGGCAGAATGAACCACCTCAATGCTTTCAAGGTGGCTCAGCATCTTTTTCTTATGTCTATGGTTTTCCATCCTCTCATCATTCCAACTCACCCTTTTTACCACTCAGAACAATTTTACCTTCTTAAAGAGCATCACTTTCTCCTGAAGAAGAGTGATATGGAATGAAAGTTCCAGCCCTAACAACTGAATATTTAGTAGCCCCCATTCAGTTTTATCTCTTTCCAGTCTATCTCAGAAGTAGTCTTCCAAGGCCAGTAGTTTCTTATTTATTCTATGATCCTTGCTCACACCCTCAGGAAACTAGTGTCATCAATTACTACCCTCTACTGACATCCCCACTAAAATATTTTCTGCCTTTCTGTCCTCAGCATATCTTTGTACTCGATTCTGTAACATCTTAAAAAATAAAAATTAAAGCTGACCTTCAGTTTAGCATCTTCCTCTAGCTACTACCATCTTCCCCTCCCAGGCAAATTTTTTGAAAGTGTGGTTACAGTTGCTACTCCCAGTACCACAATTCTCAACTGCTGCTTCTCAAAATACTGTAATTTGATTTGCAATCCTATCACTCCACTACAACTGCTTGTGGATGTTTCTAGTAATCTCATAATTGCTAAATCCTATGGTCACCTCTCAGTCTTTGTTTTATTCAACCTTCCGTAGCATCTGGCAACATGAATCCCTTTCTTTGCTGAAATACTAGAGTTCCCAACACAACAACTGGAAGCCTTGTTCTCATTTTACATCCTCTTTCTACGGCTTCAACTACTATCCATAAACTGAATATTCCCGATTAGCATGAACACTAGACCTGCAATTCAGCTATCTATATGCATCTATCTCCATACTATATACACCGCAAACTTAACATTCAGCAGAATTCATAAATAGCCTCAGTTTTCCCACTGCCAAAATAGGGTATAATTATGCCTATGTCAACCTACTCTATGAAAAAAATCAGGAAGATATATAAAATAACAAACAATTTCTTGAGTTACATGAAAGAATCTTAAATTCTTTCTAGGTGGTCGGAGATAGGGAAAAGTCACAGGATATCTGCTCCAAACTCAGAATAACAGCATCCTAGTGACTTTCTCTCAACCTGTGAAAACCTTCAATATCTGTAAGTTAAAATTAACATTGTACTGGTGTTGGTAATGAGTCTCAGAGCTTAAATTCTTCAGGATTTTGCTCACTAATGACCACTTAAGGCTTGGAATAAGGCTATTTAAATAATAAAGTGATTTTCACAATATCTGACTGACTCAAAAAGTACATGAGTGCCTACCTGCTATGCTGAAGACACAATACTAATTACTATGAGAGACACAAAAAGAAGATTCAATTCCTGCCCTCAGTAAATCTATTATCTAACTGGAATATACTAAATTTACACAAATACTCTGAAAGCCTTTAAGTACAATCAGTGGTATTACAAAAAAACAAAAACAAACAATCCTATTTAAAATAATAAATAGTAAACTTTCAGAATTTCTTGGGAATAAAAAAAGGAAATGAAAAATTGTAGTCATAGTTAATCCAAAAGAGAAATATAGTTTATATGCCCAATTTCAATGTCACTGAAAAAATACACAAGTTTTATATATTACTGTAAAGAAAGTATTGAAAAAGAAAGACTCTTCCTACTTTAACAATTACCTTTACTTGGAGCTGATTTTTTCACTGAGGCTACATGATCTTCAGAGATTGCAAGACGCCTCAATACATCAGCCAAAGCTGCCTTTAGCACAGTGATTTCATCTTCTTGTTGCTGAACTCGTAACTCAAGAGCTGAGAGGCGATCTTGAACGTCAGATGTACTTGCAGCAGAAATACTATCATCTATAAAACAAAGAAAATATAGATTTTTAAAAAATGAACTGTTTAACAATTTAACAACAAATAAGATCTATTTAGGTGAGTCTTATGAAAGATGATAAAAATTGGGGAACCCCTCCCCATCATTTTTACACAGATTAACTTCTGTAAATATTTTCATAGCTATCTGAATGAATTAAAAATAGTAAAAGTAAATACATCTGACACACAATTAAAATTGTGAAAATCTTCCCTATGATCAAATTTTCCCTATTATTGTACTATCCCTTTAACTGGTTTTTTCATCAAAACGTTTTCTAAATATATCACTTTGGAGACTTTTGGAAACGTGCAAGACAGTGAACTATCCAAAGCATCCTTTTTTTTTTTTTTTTTTTTTTAAAGATTTATTTATTTGAGAGCAAGCATGCACCCAGCAAGCAGCGGGCGGGGTGGGGTGGGGAGGTAGAGAATATTCAAGCAGACTTCCTCCAGAGCATGGAGCCCAAATCCGGGCTGGATCTCATGACCCATGAGATCATGACCTGGGTTAAAACCAAAAGTCAGATGCTCAACCAACTGAACCACCCAAGCATCCCACCAAACATCCTTGTTAATCACCACATCATTATCCTACTTCTCTACAAAAATGAAAAAAGAGTACAAATCACTTCAGTTTTGCTTTATATATCAGATCTGGAACCATTCACCCTTTCAACATCAATGATCAGAAAGCACTCTTTCAGTCTTTACTACTGTACCAAAGTGCCACAAAATACTGCTATATATTCTTGCTATTCTTTCTTACCCACTGATGTCCCAACCTCTTAGGGGAACAAAAAACCCTGTGATTTCCTTAGTACATAGCTAATATTTATCTGCTTTAGGTATGTAACAACAACAAAAAGACTAAATAAAGTTTAGCTACAACATAGCAATTACAACCCACTTCCAAAGCTATGTAATTTTTACTATGTAATTTTACCAATACACTGTTGGGTCAGTCACAACCTAAAAGTAAAAAATTTTCAATTGTTGGCTAATTCACTGTAAGCAGGAAAATTCAGATTCTTATGTAAGAATGGTTTGGATCAGAGTGACATAAACCAGATCAGCCATTCACACAATAAGACGTAATGTGTCACTTTTCTCATACTGAGATAATGTGCAATCTATCTTCTTAAAAAAAAAAAAAATTAACTCAGAGTTAAAAGAAAGAAAAATCTTCAGCATTTAAAATACAAAGCTATCACCATTTATTATGGATCAGTAAACGATATTCACATTTAAGATCATATATGCCTACAAACCTCTCAGGCATAGATATGTACACTCCTCTGCCTTTAGAGGTGTTTCAAGTAATGATATGGAAAAAAATTATCTTCAATTTAGACTTCGACAACAACTAGCTGTATAATGTTAGAAAATTATTTTACTTCTTTGAATTTCAATTTCTTCATCTTTAAGCAGGTTATGATGTTGGTGCCTAGGACATGTTTCATATCCCATAAATGTTAAGATACAACAGAAGAGCACAAAAGTTATAATTTGAGAGCTCTGGGTGCACTTTTTCATAAAAGGCAGTTCTGTCAAACTCTCAGATGCTTAAGAAAAGGACTAGTAAGAACAATTCCATTTTGAACTTTAGAAATTTTAATATTTGAAGTCTTCATTTTCATAGTGTTCCAGATAAAGTCTAGCTGAGCTACACTCTCTGTGTGTTGTATTATGTCACTACTATTGTTTTCTTAAGACTTATTTATTTAGGGAGGGGGAGTGAATGGGGAGGAGTGTAAGGGAGAATAAAGAGAGGGAGAGGGGCGCCTGGGTGGCTCAGTTGGCTAAGCGACTGCTTTTGGCTCAGGTCATGATCCTGGAGTCCTGGGATCAAGCCCCACATCGAGCTCCCTGCTAAGCAGGAAGCCTGCTTGTCTCTCTTTCACTCCCCCGGCTTGTGTTCCCTCTCTAGCTGTGCTTCTCTCTGTCAAATAAATAAAATCTTTAAAAAGAGAGAGAGAGAGAGAGAGAGGGAGGGAATCCCAAGCTGACTCTACACTGAGTGCAGAACCTGACACAGGCTCAATCTCATGACCTTGAGCTCATGACTGAGCCAAAACCAAGAGCTGGGACACTTAACCAACAGAGTGACCCAGACATCACTAATGTCACTATTATTTTTGTCTGCTTAGAATGCTTTCCTATTTTCCTTCTTCTAATGGGAATAACAGCATTTCTTCTCTTTGTGGAACTCCACCATTTTAAGTCCCATTAGGGTCATCAATCAATGATGCCTTGTTTTTCCCTCTACCACCCTATACTACTAATAGGTTGAACCAAACAAAATGGCTTTTTTAGTTGGTAAAAAGTATGATTAACTACTAGCAATTTCATATGGTTTAATCTAATACTACCTACAGGAATGGTTGTGAGATATGTGGTAGGCCAAACGGAATCCTCTCAAGCTCCCCAGAAAGGAAACTATGGCTCATCCTTCCTGGTTTGCTAACTATTAAGGACAAAGACCTAGAGCCATTAGTGATAGGGAGTTCTGACTTCCCTGAGATCCAGTTCTAGTCTCTGAAGTCCTGGACCTTCAATTCTCAGAGATGCTCTAACATTCCTCCTAGCTAATTACATAACCTAATAAATTCCCTTTTTGCCAGCCATTTCTTATAACCCAAAGATCCTGATGAAGTCAGCAAATAACATGGACAAGCCATTCTACACTATTCTCAATTTCTGAAGGATGAATTATATATTTAAATTACAGTCAAAGGGGAGTCTGCCTTCCACTGAGGTCATGATCTTGGGGTCCTGGGCAAGCTGAGCCCAGCTTGCCCTGGACTATGCCCAGCATCAAGCTCTCTGCTCAGTGGGGAGTCTGCTTCTCCCTCTCCCTTTGCCCCTCCGCCTTGTGTGTGTTCTCTCTCTCGTTCTACCTCAAATAAAATCTTAAAAAAATTATAATCACAATAAAAATATTTATGATTTTTATAAACATATGATGTTCTTAATTACTCTGGAAAGGTAACAGAGCCTGGTGGAAAGATTATCAGACAAGGTTACAGTCCTGCATTTTACTACTGGCATGGTAACTGGTTTTTACTTTTGTCAAGTCACTTAACTTTTCTAAACTTATTTTTTTAGAAGATTTATTTATTTCAGAGAGAGTGTGAGCACAAGCAGAGGAAAAGTGGAGGGGGCAGAGGGAAAAGGGAAGCAGACTCCCTGCTGAGTGTGGAGCCTGATGTAGGGCTCCATCTCCTGACCGAGAGATCATGATCTGAGCTGAAGCCAAGAGCCAGATGCTTAACCAACTGAGTCATCCAGGTGTTCCAATGACTGAGGTTTTTATTATGTGAAACTTGGATAGTTACATGAAAGATGGTTCAGCTTGTAAAAATGCTACCATGACCTGCTAGATACTGTGGTAAGACACAAGGACAATTTTTCAAAGGGCATAATAAATACCCAGTTAACTATCAACAATGTCCTGCATTTATACTGTACATTTAATATTTATTACCATAGCCTCCCTCCTCATACTATCTATATTTTATACTTGAGGAAACAGCTTGAGAAGTTAAATAGCTTCTTACCCAAGGTCACCATATCAGTCTTGATACCTGGGACTCAAACACAGGACTCTTGACTCACAATTTTCATGCTGTATTCTTTAATAATCACAGAAGGACCAAAAAAAAATTTTTTTCACAAAGCTACTGAGTGACATAATCATGTTTTTGTTTTGAAAAAGTCATTTTTGTTTCTGTGTGAGAATGGGCCGGAACAGAGTAAGAGTAAATAGAAGACCAGGCAGGAGGCTATTCTAGTAACTCATGTGAAAGGTGATAGGGGCCTAGGATAGGGTTAAGGTGTCTGTGTATCTCAATCTGTCCCAAGACAAGTATGTAGCTATATTAGTATAAACATTATAAAAAATGCTCCTTGCACTCTCAATTTGCCCCCTCTGATGATCTATTACAGGGCCAGCAGCAGTGGAGACACAAAGGAACACAGCAGGTGATCCCCACAGTTCCTTATAACTCCAAAATTCTATAACCCCTTCCTGCCTAAAATCTTGGCTCTTCATCTTTTCAGAAGCAACAGTCTCTTCAGGAATCCAACAAAAGCTATGGAAGAACAGTGCATGAACTCTGGTGTTAGACCATTTCAGTACATCTGTTTGCTACTTGCCAGCTCTGTAACTGGTTTCCTCATGTGTAATTTTTTCATGCTAATTAGTATTTAGGCTTGAGGTTGTTGGATAAAATAATACACAGTAGTGCCATATAGTGTGGGTTCAATAAATTTCTATCTTGTATAGTGATGTTCTTTACTACACTTTACACTGCCACAACCCTGCAAATGACCTAAAAAGTTCGTGAATGTGGTTAGTGAGCTATGATACAGTCACATCGCAGAAAATTAAAAACAATGAGTAGGTATATAAACTAAAAATTTGAAAGATCTACAAGACAACTTAAGTCAAGTAACGGAACTGCAAAACAACACATACTGAATAATGCATTAAAATACACATATGCACCACCATACCTCTAAAAAAAAACCCAAGTTATTTAAATATGTATGTAATGTACACATAGAAAAAAGTCTAGAAGGATATACATCAAACTGGTGATTGCGTTATTTCTAAGAAAGTGAGATTAGAAAGATAGGAGTAAAAAGTAATTTTTGCTTTTCACATATTTCCATATTATCTGAAATTCACCATAAAAAATGTATGTTACTTAATTTTAAGTTAAAATGTATTGCTTCTGAAGCTTGATTTCTTAAACCAAAGTTTCCTCCACAGTGCTCCAATTTTATTTAAAAAGAAAAATACTCGAATATAAGGCAATTACCTTAAATTTGCACTCACTGATTACTAAGGCTAAAAAAGAGACTATCTTAAAGACTAACAACCCCTCCTGCCATTTTATAAATAAACTAGGAATCTGGGCAATGAGGTGAGTTAGTCTTGGTCACACAGCAAATTAGGGATAGAGTTCCTCCCTCAGATGACTCTACAGAATATATCATTCTTATTCTACTTTGAAAACTTTTTTTTTCCTCTCTCAATCCCTAACGCACGACACTCTTTTTTTTTTTTTTTAAGATTTTATTTATTTATTTGACAGAGACAGACACAGCAAGTGAGGGAACACAAGCAGAGGGAGTGGGAGAGGGAGAAGCGGCCTCCTGCTGAGCAGGGAGCCCAATGCAGGATCCCCGGACCCTGGGATCAAGACCTGAGCCGAAAGCAGACGCCCAACTTCTGAGCCACCCAGGCACCCCTGCACCACATTCTTGTTCACAAAACATATCTGTTCAGTAAACAGAAGATACCTACTTTCTTGCCTTTTTTGGGGGGGGGGGTGAGCGAAAAGAAGGTGGGGGGTGGGAGGAGAGGGCAAAAGGAAAGGAAGAGAACCTTAAGCAAGGCTCCCTGGTCTTGTTCGGAGCTGATCTCCCAACCCTGAGATCATGACCTGAGGTGAATTCCAGAGTCAGCTGCTTAACTGAAAGCCACCCAAAGATCCCTTTGGGAGCTTTTTACACTCCCTTTTCCTAATCCAAGTTTATTAGCTCTTTTTTGTGATACCACAATAGTCTCTCACGTCTTTGCTTCTTCTCAAAACAGTTTTTAGCCTTGATAGCTAAAATATGAACTACAAATGAACCCTCAAGGGCTGTTAAACTCACTGTGGGGTAAAGGGTTGAGGGAGGTGAATGGAGGGAGAAAGAAGGTCCATTAGTTTACTCTATTCATCGGCATAATTAACAGTCTCTTTTATTAGAGGTGCAAGCAAAGTTATATGCAACTCATAAACCTCAATATTCAATATTATAGTTTAAAACTACAGTGACAGCTGTTCATTACGCCCTTACTATAATGAATCAGTTAATTTGGCTTCTGGGCTGTTAAATATATTACCTTTGCAGAGGTAAGTATATTTTATTCTAAATATCCAAAAGTTGGCAATCCAGCATCACATCAGAATAAGACATGCCTATACATTCTAGCACCTTTTTAGTCCAATGATTTTGTGTAAATCTTTCTAAAATAAAATACTTTCTTGCTTTCCTAACAAGGGCATACAGTTATAATTTAGCCACTTCTAGATGACTCAATCTTCCCTGAGAATATTAATTACTTTGTGCTGCAAGCACTGTGACAGAATGATGCCCTAGAGACTACTATGTTGCTAATTAAATAATTGAAAGTATTACAGTTTCAAATTTCTAATCTTTCTTGCTACCTTTTCTGCTCCTTCTTTGCAGTTAGGATTAACTATGCCTGTCTGTAACAATACTCCTTCCCAATCTAATTTTCTACATTATGAATCTTGGACAATCAAGCTTTTTTAACTATTTATAAAAAGAGAAGATAATCTCTGAAATTAAGACTTCTATTATTTAAAAAATGTTATTAGATATGTATATTACATACACATTATATATGATTTATATAATCCAAACAGTGAGGAAAGAACAAGGCAGCCTCAGGCCTAATATTCATGACACTGGAGGACCAGAAGAAGTGAGAAAAGGAGTCTAGCTGAAAAAAATATGTGAAGAAATAACTGCTCTCCTTAAGTTTAACTAAAATTTACAAATTCATTAAAATTAAGTATATTTTGAAGTCCACAACTCTACCAGACACAAAAATCAAATCCAAACAGATTAAAGAATTCAAGGCAAAATTATAAAACCTACAGTAAGAAAGCGAGAATATCCTGGAAATAGAAGGGAGGATCGTAAAGGAGACTCTGAAAGGATTACCCATAAAAGTAAAGACTGATACTTATCTACATTAGAATTCAGTACATATGCTTACTAAATGACACAATAAAGAGAAAAAGAAATTTAAAAACTGGAAAAAGATAGTCTTAACATTTATAACTGGTAAAAGATTAGTATCTGGAATAAAGAATTCCTAAAAATTGGTAAGACATATAATCCTACAGAAAAAACCTTGACATAAAAGCCTACAGCAAAGACCTTGACTAAGCATCTCAAAGGAAAAGGAACAAATGGCCAATGAACATACGAAATGAGGCTCAACTACCTCATTATTAATTTTGGAAAGTGAAAACCATATTAAATACTGTTCTATACTCACCAACTGGCAAAACACTGGAAGTGTGACAATATCAAGTGTTCCCAAGAATAAGAGTAGTGTAAACTCTCATATGTTACAGCAGGAGGTACACTGTTTCAGACTTTGGGAGGAGGAAAAACCCAACTATGGAATCACCTGGTAAAACTAAAGATGCACCCTTTTTATGACCCAGCAATTCCACTCCTCGGTGTATATATTCTACTCTACAGCAGGGCTAGCAAATGTTTTCTGTTAAACAACTAGATAGTAAACATTTAAGGCTTTGCAGACCATACAGACTATATAGAACTACTCGGATCAGCCTTTATAAAACAGAAACAGCTACAGATAAATATGTAAATGGCTGGTATGGCTATTTACAAAACAGGTTGTCTGCCCAGGCATTCCCAATCTCTGCTCTTGCACACATACACCAAGAGACATGTTCAAGAATATTTACAATGCATAGTTCAAAATATAAACAAACTGGGAAAACCTAAATGTTCACCAACTGTAAAATGGGTAAATAAACTGTGATACAAACATGCAACAGCTTATTATAGAGTAGTAAACTATGACTACATGCAACATGTATCAATCTCAGGAATATACTGGTTAAGAATAAAAAGCTCTCTTGCTGTGTTTCTCTCTGGCAAATAAATAAAATCTTTAAAAAAGGGGCGCCTGGGTGGCTCCGTTGGTTAAGCGACTGCCTTCGGCTCAGGTCATGATCCCGGAGATCCGGGATCGAGCCCCACATCGGGCTCCCTGCTCGGCAGGAAGCCTGCTTCTCCCTTTCTCACTCCCGCTGCTTGTGTTCCCTCTCTAGCTGTGTTTCTCGCTGTCAAATAAATAAAATCTTTAAAAAAA
>PITA01029220.1:0-18202 GCA_004023965.1 Spilogale gracilis | reverse complement strand
CAGTGAGCGCTTTCTCTGGGCCAGGAATTGTGTTAAGAGTTGAGGAATAGGGGCATCTGGGTGGCTCAGTCAGTTAAGTGTCTGCCTTCTGCTCAGGTCATGATCTCAGGGTCATGGGATGGAGCCCCTCAGCAGTCTCCACACTCAGTGGGCAGTCTTTTTCTCCCTCTCCCCCTGCTCATGCTCTCTCTCTCTCTCAAATAAATAAATAAAATTTAAAAAAAAAAAGAGTTGGGGGTTAAAGAACAGAGTCCATGCCCTCTGGGAGCTTTCTGGGCTGAGTGAGGAAGTCAGACGAAATGTGACACAAATAGTCTCATGATGAAAGCTATGAACAAAGTACTCAAGTTTCACGAGAAAGTCAAGCAGACACTCTAATGGAGTCAGCCTGTATATACTATCAAGGGGAAAAGGGACCTTTACACTAAGGCTCAAATATTAGCAAGAATGCTTTGTCTTTCTAATAGTAACCAACAAGGCCACCATTTTGCTCTGTATGTCAGTTACTTTGTTAAGCACTTTAGATGTAATAAGTCATTTCATCTTTACAAAGGCTGAATGATGGGATCCTTTTTTTTCCTCCTTTTACAGATGAGGAGGCCAAGACAGAGACAGAGAAATTACCACTTCAAAGCTCAAGCTGCCTAATTCGATGTCTAGCTTCTACCATTGAACTCTACTCTAACCCAGTCAAGGCCTTAATAAACACACTCTTGTAGGTATCCCAGGCCCAGCAAGAGGCCCGGCTATAATTAGAGGTGCCCCTGATTACACACAGTGTTAGGAAGTCCATGATGGCTCCCAGGCCATACTCTCTTCAATAGTAACCCCATAAAGTACAATGATTCACTCCTACTAAGCTGCCTTTGTTGTCAATAATTACTGGTTGTTGGAAGTTTCTAGAAGGCTGAGTTTCCAGGTTGTATTTGAAGGACTTGTACACAAACGTCTAATTTATTTGTCAGCCACCATTCTGTATCAGACCCCACGCTAAGCTTGAGGTTACCAAGCAGAATAAGTCACAATCCTAGCATTCAAAGAATTCTTTTCATATTGAAGGAGACAGGCAAGTGAAGGGATCACTATATTACTATGCAAATAGAGGGAAAAAGAAGCTTGGGCAGGGACCTGAAGTAGCTTAGAGGAAAGGAAGTCTTTCCAGATGAGGGGGTTTCTGAGCTGGGCTTTAAAGTGTGACCAGGTGTTCAATGAGAAGTCGAGAAGAGGGCCTTACAAATGCAAAAGGGATAAAAGCATCAGGCATAGCATGTACACCACTTGCTATAAGCAGTTCTTGTCTTATCACAGCATTTAATGAGGGTGCATGGATGCAAGGGATGCAGCTAAGGAAGTTTAGAGCAGCCAGTCATAATGGATCTTATATCCTAGGCGAAAGGGCTGGGATTTTATCCTGAAGACAACATTAGGGGAGAGCCATGGTCCTAAGCCCTGGAAATAATACAGTCCAGTTTGCTTTTGCAAAAACCCACTCTGGTATCAATAAGGAGTGTAGATGGAAAAAAGCCAGTCAACAGGCAGCAAGGGCCTGTAAGAGCATACACAAGAGATGGGGAGGCTGATGCTTGGATGAAAGCTGTGAGGATGGACAGGAAGGAAGAGACACAAAAACAGCAGCAGAGGACTTAACGACCGGTTGGATGTGGGCTAGAAGGGGGCGAGAGGAGTCCAGGATAACTCCCAGCTTTCTGTGTTGGGCAAGGGGGTGGATGCTCTCTACTTGTTTACTCTCTATGTCCTGAAATGTAAACTCCAGGACGGTGGGACTTTGTCCTGTATCTCAGCACACCCAGATTTTCTAGAAGATTGCCTAGCACCCTATAGGAGCTCAGTAAGCAGTTGTTAAATGTTCTCATCCCAGCACTTCTCTCCATCTCTGCTGCCACCCCACTGATTCAAGTTCCCGCACGGTTCCCAGAGTGCTCCTGGAGCCCCTCAGACTTGGTGACTGCTTGCATGGGGGCCAAAGGGTAAGAGAGGAGTAAGGGAGGAGCCTGGGGTGACTAGCCTTTCCATTTCTAGGTCATGGCATCTCTCTGGTCCACCCATTCTTCACAGAGCAGCCACAGTGGCTTCCTAAAATAATAAATCATATCAATGCCCTGCTTAAAATTTTCCAGGGGTCCTCAAGGCCCAGCATGCCCACTTCTCCAACTTCACCTCCAGTCACCTTACTCCAACACACTTTATTCTCAACTGCCCATACTGTGTGCTCTACACCTCAAGCCAAATACACCTCCAGCGCCAGTCACACCTGTCTTCCCCAGCAACTTGCAAGGATTTTAGCTCCTACACTACCTTCTCGGAGAGGCCTTCTCTGACTATCCGAACTAAAATAGAGCCTTCCTTCTCTGCCCTAGCACATGAGTCTGATCACTTCTTTCACATCACATATCACAGTCTATTCTTGCTCGCTGATCTGTTGCCTTATTATTTCTCTGTTTTCCACCTTTCTCTCTTCCTAGCACATATTCCAGTGCCCAGAACATAGCTAAAGGTCAATTAACATTTCTGGATAAAACTGTGCTTCCACTATTATGGTGGTGATGCTGATGATACTCATACAAATGACGCCCTCCCACAGTGAGATGCTGGTTTGCGTTTGTGGAACCAAGGACTGACTGGAACATATTCTCGATCATCTAATTAGAGACTGAACCCATTGTCACAAGCTTGGTCTGGGCTTTGACGCCGGGGAGAGGTGTGTGTGTGTGTGTGTGTGTGTGTGTGTGTGTGTGTTTACTTCATGCCAGGAGACTTCATAATCATCATTAGGTAAAATCTACCACCTGACTCAACGGATACCCACTTGGTAAAAGCAAAATGAGGATGTGGCAGCTCTCCTCTATTCCTTTGGAAGATAGGGTGAATTTATTTTGTCTGGTAAACTATAAATATTGAGACTGGAAGACAGTCTCTTGGCTCCTTCAGGTATTTTCCCCAGCTCCCACATTGGTTCTGCTGGGAAGGGTTTTTAAGACACACTAGAGAAGAGAGAAAATGCAGTTACCCAGATAGTACTGGAGGGAGGGTTGGGCTGACAGCCAACAGGGTTGCAGAAGAAAATTTCTGGTCAAAAACTGAAGCAGGATAACCTTATCAGTTACAACAACACGGAGGAAAACCTAAAGGAAAGCACAGTTGAATATATCTCATAATGTTCCTGAAAAAGAGACATTTTAGTGAACCTCAAAAATCAGAAAGGTAAGAAACCCCAATTGTTTCATCTTAAAGATGGGTAATCTAAAACCCAGAGAGGAGAAAGGACTTTCCCAGAATCACACTGAAATTCTGTGGTTGTTCTAAGACTAGAATTCTCATTATTCAAAGTTCAGTGTTTTTCTGGCACATATCATCACCAGTGTAAACCTTAACTTTTAAGCTAAATTAAGTGATCAATGTGTCACTCATCTCAGTGGCCACAAAAAATAGCAAGTGCCTATGTCCAAAACTGACCCAAATTCTTATGGCTTCTCATTTCTAATTCTCCTTCCTCTCAGTCCATGGCCAGCCTATCACAAGACACACATATCACTTCCCCTTTGATTTCCAAGCTGATGCTATCAGAAAGAGGAAGGAAATAACCAAAAGATACAGGCTGGTACAGAACAGAACAGTATCATGTGTCCATGATACTTACAAAACCAGCAGGTGAACCCATATTAGATACTTCACAGTTTTTGAAGCCATGTCTGATCAGAAATCATGACTCTCACCCAGTAAAAGTGTGGGCTAACAGGACCATTTGCGAACATCTTGGTTCTGTAAGGGACAGAATGCAAGAAGGGAAAATAAGAGGAAAAGAAGGTTATGTCTACCAGTCATGTTTCAGAGTTATCCAGTCACACATCTGGGAACTCAAAAGACTGTTTCTATAAAAAAATAAAAATATTTTTCTAAACAACAAATGTGGAACCTGGGGTCAAAATAACAAAAAATTAGGTACCTCAGAGTACCAATTAGACCTGAGGTCCAATCCTAAATAATTACCTTAGCCAAACAGCATAGATAACCATTCTTTATATTTACAATAAGGATAACAATAGCAATAATAGATGGTGTAGTCATCACTTACTGATCACTACCCATACAACAGGCAATGAGCTAACCACTTCATATCCCTTCTTTCATCTAATCCCCACCCCAATCCCATGGAATGTAGACATCATTATTTCCAATGAGAATCAGAGAGATGAAGTAATTGGTCTAAATTTATTGTCAAGTTATAGGACCAATGTAAATTCAAATTTGGAGGTCTTAATCATTATATTTCAAAGGGTGGTTGTGAGGATTAAATCTAAATTAAAATTCAGATTCTAATTGCAAAGTGCCAGCTCTCAGGACATGCTCCCTGGTAGTCTGTGTCCCTTCCCGTCCATATTCACAATCCTTGTCTCATCCTTCACAGGGGAGCGACAGTAAGGCTCAGGCGTCCATGGCCAACTCTCAAACCATCCGAATGGTGGCCAAGGTCACTGATTTCATGGTCAGCTTACTGAGAGACAGGTGTGGAGGGGCAGAGGGGAGACCAGGAGAAGATTCCCCCCAGTGCCATCCCTTCCTGTTCCAGCTAGAAAACTCAGAATCTAGGAGGCATAGGCAAAGGGGTCTTCGGCTTTGCTCTGAGAACTGGAGCATCTAATTTTCTTCTCTGCAAATTTTCCCCTTTGGAAGGACGGGGCCGGACAGCACGGTCCCTGAGAGGACCACGGAACTGTAGCAAAGAGCACGTGTCCCTTAAGTTATTTAACTTCTCAGATCCCACCCCATCTTCAAAATGAGTGGTAACGACTCTAAGGCAGTTTACAAAATTGCTTAACCGAACTAAATAATTTCACAAAATGTGCTTAGCAAAGTGCCCAGGACACGGTAAGCATTCAATAAATGTTATTTTTATTGACATTATTTTTATTATCCCAACCCCAACAATATCCGAGGTGTCTCTATTAAGCCAGGGGGCTCGTGTTGTGAATGACTTGAATTTTACTAATGCATTCAGTGTTCTGCCTAAACAGCGGGTCTACAGCCCCACATTCAGCGCTTTCCATGGTGCCACGACCAGGTTTTCTACCACCTGGAGAAGTCCGCGACTTACATTACAGCAACAGTGCCCGCACGGAGTACTTTTTCCCTTATCTTTCAATGGCGGGGTGAAGCCTGAGTCCCATTCCACAGCCCGCCCATCTCAGCTACCATTGGTCGCCTCATCGCTGGCGTGATTAAGACCCTTCCCCCTTTTCTCTGAGACCACGCTGAGGCGATCTCCGGAAGTGGAGGGGGCCGCAAAGGAGCGACCGCGACGCATCCTGGGCTTCGTAGTCCGACGTTACAGCTGCAGCCAAAGACCGGGGCATGAGGACTCGGAGAACTACAATCCCCAGCAGCCGGCGAAGAGAGGAGAGAGGGGGAGTTCGTATCACGTGGGCCATCGGCCTGGGCGGGCTATTTCTCAGTGCGGCGGCGGCGGCGGCTCGGGGGTCCGGGGCCTTTTGTTCCGAGCGGCTGCGGGCGGGGGGGTGGGCCGGAGCGGCGAGGCCGGCGGCCTTCCCCAGCTCGCTCGGTCCCGGCACACCCTCACGGGGGTGGGGAGGCCGCCGCTGGGCCAGGCGTCGCCTCAGGCGTCGCCGCCCCGCCCTAGGCCCGCCCCGCCCGGCCTGAGGGGAGGAACCGGCTGGGCCTTCCCGCGCGGCCCAGGCAGGTCCGGAGTCGCCGCCACTACCTTGCGTGTTCCGGTTCCGAAGCTGCCTCTGGTTCCTTCCGCAGACGCCATGAAGATCAAGGATGCCAAGAAACCCTGTAAGATGAGGGCTTGGGCCCGCGGGTTTGGGAGAGCACGTTGGGCCCTGTGTGGAAGCGCTTTAGCGGAGCGGCCTCGTTCCCGGCCTGTCGCTCCTCGCCGGCGCCCAGCACGGGATGAGGGAGCAAGGACCATTTCAGCTTCGGCGTGGAGTTTCCTTCTCCTTGCTCCTGTACGCGCGTGACGAACGCCTGCCGCTCCCTGGCCCTTTCCTCCCACTTGCTCCCCGAGATCTGGGACGCGTTTGGGAGAATTTTTGTTTCGGTTTTTGCCAGACTAGAACTACCAGTCCACTCCCCCAGCTTCCTCTGAAATTGGGTTGAAAATAGGGGTCATTCGCGTGGAGACATTTGCCACCCTTTTTTTCTTTTCTTTTTTTTTTTTTCTTCACTAATTTCTGTGCTTCCCGCTTGTGTCCTTGAAATACCGGTATGTTCCTGGGAGTTGTCATTGCTATTACAATTAGAATCTTTTTAAGACACGCCTGTAACCTACCGGTGGGTAATTGCCTTGGCTTGTTTTTGTTTAGAAGAGCAGCTAGGTCGTACTGGCTTTAAAAAAAAGAAACATAAGCAGAAAAGATAAAAATCCCGGGTATTCCCGCCACTCGGAGCTAATCACTATTAATATTTTGGTGAATGCTCTTATTAGAGGTTTTTCTACGACTATATATGCACGTACTTTTTAATAAAACATTCTTTACATGTTTTAAGAGAGATCAACTTTCATTTTATTTTTAGCCTTTTAGAAACCTTTTAGTCCGTAAATAGGTTATTTAATCAGACTCATGATTTTTATGCTTTGTAAGTATAAATTCTCCCAGGGGAACTAGGAATGTGGGGACACATGCTTCTCTTAGAATTGTATTGGTGTTTAACAGTTTTTAATGTTTCATGTGATCTTACAGTTCTAAGAAGTCTATAGAAGGGAGCATTGACACCTTCCCTTCTGGCCCTTTGAGGGTTCTTGTAACCTCACCTGAAAGGCATCATACCATTTGGTATTTAAATGTGAGATAATTTGGTCTTAATTTTACAAATGAGGGAATTGAATTTAGGCTCAGAGTAACTTTTCCAAGGCTGTACCAACCAACTCTGCTGATGAGGTTTCCTAAATAGCCTGACTCATAGTCCGGTGTTCTTTTTTCTGCACCCAAAGGGATATAGTTTAGTCGAAATACTTAGAGAAATGAACCTTTGCTATCTGGTGGTTTTATCTGCCTGCTGAAAACAATTTTTTAATGATGATTTCTTGTGATAACTAAAGAGTTCTTGTTCAAGGAATCTGTGAAATAGTGATGTGAAGGCTTAAATGACGGTACTATAGAACCACTTAATTTTTTTATATTTGCTGAATTAAAATAATCTTGAACAGATGAAGTAATGTAAAACATTTGGACATCTTCCCTTAACCCTGCTTGTCTTAGAACGTCCATTTAGTAAAATAAGTTTAATTATGACAAGCTCATATGCAGACTCTTCCAGTATTTTCTTTCTTTCCATGATACTGATTTGATTTGTTAGATTTGGTCACACTTGTAATCAGTCAGGTATGAATGCCACCTCTGTCAAAGGTGTTTCAGCAAAGATATAAAGGTTTATTAAATAAACTTTAGATTGAGAAAAGGACACCTTTTTTTAATTTTTAATTTTTTTTAAGGTTTTATTTACTTGAAACAGCACAAGTGCAGGGAGAGGGAGAAGCAGATTCCCCACTGCAGAGCAGGGAGCCTGATGCGGGGCTCCATCCCAGCACCTTGAGATCGTATCCTGAGCTGAAGGCAGACGCTTAACCAACTGAGCCGCTCAGGTGCCCTGAGAACACCTAGTTTTTAAAGTTACTTGCTACTGCATTATGAGACAATGATAGTCATGCTGAAACACTAGTCAGTTAATATGATTTAGAAGTCTAAAGTAACATTTTCGGTTTCTTTTGTGTAAAAGATATTACTGCTTCATTAGTTCTTTACAGGAAAAGTAAAGAATATCTTGTTTTTGTGTGTGAGGGAAAGTATTTGATTATGAATTATAAACATGTAACTGGAAAGTGTTATTTCTAATGTTTTTAGGAATATTAACATTCAGATTAACTAAAGATATATTTGTGGGGTTTTTTTGTTTTTTTTTTAAGATTTTATTGACAGAGAGGAACACAGCCAGAGAGGGAACACAAGCAGGGGGAGTGAGAGAGGGAGAAGCAGGCTTCCCCCTGAGCAGGGAGCCCGATGTGGGGCTCGATCCCGGGCCTCCGGGAACACGACCCGAGCCAAAGGCAGAGGCCCAACGACTGAGCCACCCAGGCGCCTCTTGTGTTGTTTTTGAATACTTGTGTAGGGTGTTTGGTGGTTTTTTTTGTAATTACAAATTTAGTGAGCACTTTATATGTGTAAGGCACTATCTTTACATGCATTGCTGCATTAAACAAGTACCTTTGGCTTCACACTCTTTCCTGCCTAGCCCGAAGTGTTAGAACATTGCTTTTGGATACACCACTAATGGGAGGTTATAAATCAAATGCATGTATTTAACCAGATAATAAGAAAAGGAAGCAGTTACATCTGCTGGATTGTGTAAGTAAAAAGTTAGCATTTGAAATATGTGTTAATTCAACTCCAAGGAAAGGATGAAGTCAAACATGAACCTAATGAAAATTTTTTGTGAAAATACGGAAACCTGAAAAATGGCAGTGTTTGTTTTCTTTACCTTTACTTAAATATTTTATACTGCTTAAATATTAGATATTAAAAAGCCAAACAATCGGGGTTCCTTTGTATCTCAGCTGACAGGATGTCTTCAGGTGTGTTCAACCTTTGTTTTGCTCATCTTTGTGGCCTGGAGCCTAATTAACAAGATGATAGTAAAAGACACATTTCTTAATTTGGTAAGATAACCGTTTTGGAGTCTGCTTTGCTAACCCAAGTTGTTACCTAAAGCTTTTGTCAGAGCAGAGAGAAGTATATGGCATATGTGTGTAGTTTGCTTCTATATAATTTGATTGGCCTGTTTGTAAATTGAATCATTACTTAAGAATCATCTCTCCATGAGTGTGTGGGTGGTTCAGTTGGTTAAACATCTGACTCTTGATCTCAGCTCAGGTCTTGATTCAGGGTTGTGAGTTTAAGCCCCATGTTGGGCTCCATCCTGGGTGTGAAGCCTACTTTAAAAAAAAAAAAAGAATTATCTCTTCCAATAGATAATAAGGTACAATTGAATGTGATAGCTTCTAATATCCCCTTAGATTACCTAATTTACCAAAGGAAAAAAATATGGTACTAGGAATTATGATACTAAAGGTGTGAAGGTGGTGGTTTTCTTAGTCTATTCAAAGCATTTTATTTGGAATGATTACTGGGAAGAGCAAAATGAATGGTTTTTCTTATCTTGCTTTTTAATATCTAAGAAATTGAAGCATACCTGGAACTTACTAGTGCACATGCCCATTTTAGAATTGTTTCTTAAAATAATCCACTAGTGTTTTAAACGCTTTCATCATTTGATCCCTCTTTTTGCTAAAGAACAATTAAATTCTGTTTTGGCGTAGGATCCTTTTGGGCTGAAATTTGCATGGAGCCGATAACAATTCAACAGTTCTTTAATGTTCCCCCCCACCCCTTTACAACATCTAGCAAGACACCAAACTCTTAAAACATTTTGTTAGAAATCAGTAGTTTGCCCGGTGGCAAGGTATCTTTTGCTAGATATCAAGGGGATTGGACTTAGTGGGTTTCTTCACACGCAATCTACCTGGTAAGAAAGATAAAATTCTTGGTAGCACTTTATGTTTATGGTAGCTCTGGATAATTTTGTTCTAAGGGGGAACTGACAGCTCTGTTAGGCTCAGTGGAGAAACAGAATAGGAGTTGTTATTTTTTTGAAGGCCGAATGGATTCTAGAAAAATCTGGAAAAGGCAGTGCATGTTTCCCATCATCAAAGTACTCATTTGTATTTATGGAATGTGTGATTTACTTTTTAAATGTGCGTTTTGATTCATTATGTTCACCTTGGCGGTAGAGAGTTCTATTATCAAAGAAGAAAAAATACTGAGGTTATATGCTGTTACGTATCCTGCTCATGCGCTAGTGACTCACTTTTTAACCTCTCTCTTGGCTAGAAGCAACAAAGCTATAGGTATAGATGCTTGCCTGATTTTTAAGGAAACTTTATACTTTTCTTCTTCTTTTTTTTTTTTTTTTTAAGATTTTATTTATTTGACAGAAACACAGCGAGAGAGGGAACACAAGCAAAGGGACTGAGAGAGGGAGAAGCAGGCTTCCTGCCAAGCAGGAAGCCTGATGTGGGGCTCGATCCCGGGTCTCCAGGACCATGACCTGAGCCGAAGGCAGTTGCCCAACCAACTGAGCCACCCAGGCGCCCCACTTTATACTTTTCTTACCTCATGAGCTATTAGTGGACCTGTGGTCATACTTAATAACTTTATAGTTGCCTCATACTTAGAATTGTAAATAAAGTTTGAGGGGCACCTGGGTGGCTCAGTTGGTTAAGCGACTGCCTTCGGCTGAGGTCGTGATCCTGGAGTCCCAGGATCAAGCCCCACATTGGGCTCCCTGCTCGGCGGGAAGCCTGCTTCTCCCTCTCTCACTCCCCCTGCTTGTGTTCCCTCTCTAGCTGTGTTTCTCTCTATCAAATAAATAAATAAAATCTTTTTAAAAAAAAATTGTAAATAAAGTTTGAGCTCCATGTCCCTTTCCCCCTCCTGTTTTGGTCAGTGACAAAATAAAAAAAATTTTAATGTACTAGAAAATGCAAAAAGATCGGTAATCAGACCCCTTAAAAAATGATAGGAGTGGATCATAATTAAGAATTTGCGTTTTCTGTGGGACACACCTCACTGGTTCAATTGGTAGAACATGTGACTCTTGATCTCAGGTTGTGAGTTTGAGCCCCATGTTGGGTGTAGAGAGTACCTAAAAATAGAATTTTTTTTCATTTTTTATTTTTTTTTTTTAAGATTTTATTTATTTATTTGACAGAGAAAAACACAGCGAGAGAAGGAACACAGGCAGGGGGACTGAGAGAGGGAGAAGCAGGCTTCCCGCGGGGTGGGGCTCGATCCTGGGTCTCCAGGATCATGACCTGAGCCGAAGGCAGTCGCTTAACCAACTGAGCCACCCAGGCGCCCCTAAAAATAGAATTTTTAAAAAAAATGAAAATTTTTTTTCTTTTTTCAGGTTCCAGATAGGCTTTAGTACATACAGAGAGGAGAGGGCTCATTCCTTGGCTGCTGCTTACCCCATGGCTGCCAGGACATTGCTTATTTCCTCCCTTTTACTCTTGGCAGGGATGTGGGTCCCCACCCTTTTTTTGATGAACTTGGGGGCATGCATGTCCTTGGAGACCTTACACATAGTATGGAGCTGGTATGGAGCAAAGTGGCACACCTCTGGGATCATCTCCCAACAAACCTGGTGTGTTTCATGAGGCGCCCATGGCCAGTGGCGGTTGCTGTGCCTCCGCTTGCTCTCGTTCTGAGTTACTTTGTGGCCCTTGTTGAGGCCCATGGCCATTGGGTAGGCCAGAGCCATGGCTTCTATTTCTCCAGGATCCCACGTCAGAGGGCCCCCATACTTTTTTAATAAGTTTTTTTTTTCTCCTTCTCTGGCATAAGGAAATGAATTCCAGAACTCTGCTGAGTTAAAGGCTCGCTATGCCAAAGGTGGTTATTACCAACTTTTTTTCTTTGAAGTTACTGGCAAGGCTGAGTTCTTTCAGTCCCTACCTTCCTGATTTTGAGAAGAAAATTGTTATAATTGAGATTTACTAAGAAATAGAAAACACATGTAGAGTTCTAGTTTGCACATGATTACTGAGAACATCATCTACAGTACAGTATCTCTAGTTACCCTTCCCTTAAGAACAGACAGCACTGGGGCGCCTGGGTCCCTCAGTCGTTAAGCATCTGCCTTCTGCTCAGTTCATGATCCCTGAGTCCTGGGATCGATCCCTGAGTCCCAGGATCCAGCCCTGCATCGGGGTCCCGTCCCTGCTCAGCATGAAGCCTGCTTCTCCCTCTCTCGCTCCTCCTGCTTGTGTTCCCTCTCTAGCTGTGTTTCTCTCTGTCAAATAAATAAACAAAATTTAAAAAAAAACAAAACTAAAAGAACAGGCCTATCTCATAGGCTAGATATGAGACAAATCTTGGGCTTTTTGCATTCTTATTTTAAAAACTGACCACCTGTAAGCAATAACTGTTAAAAGAAATCATACAGTTTTTCCAGTTTAATTTTCAGTTTTTTATAGAACCTGTTCTCTAATCCAATGTACAAAAATGGGTCAAAGGTTTAAAATTGAATGGTAATAGTGTTTTCATAAGTTTGTGGTTGTTGGTGGTTATTCTTTTTCTCTCTTTTTGTTTTTAAGATTTATTTATTTTAGAGATAAAGAATCTTCAGACTCCCCACTGAGCACAGAGCCTTTTAAAAGAAGAGTCAGTAGAAGGGTTTTATTTCTTTTTCTTTATCATTTTAATGATAATTATACCTAAGCAGTAGTTTTCTTTCTCTGGGAAAGAGCTAGTTAATACTTTTGAGCACCCTAGATTTCACAAACAGGATTTCATTCAGTGAGCCTTTCTACTGCCTACTCCACAGTTAGGTATTTTAGAATTAGCCCTTGACCTTTGGGCTGAGAAACCTTGGTGCTCCTGCATAGCTTTAGAAAAGTAGAAAAATTCTTACTCTCCAGTATTTCTTCTATAAACTTAAGATATCATCCTAGGCTGTAAGGTCTTTTCGAAACTTTATTTATGGTTTCATGTAAGAATTCAAAATTCTTCACATAAATGTTAATTGGGTTTTTTTTTTCTTCAAGAACAGCAGTTTTCACATACTTACAAACCTGGGAGCAGACAGGGATGGTTGACTGAAAATAAAGGTATCACGAACTTTGAACCTGGTAGTCAGCATTGTAGTTTGCTCCGAAGTAACATTTTTGTTTGTATATATATTTTGACACCTAACAAAGACAGAAAGGAAAACTATAAACTTAAACAATTTAAAGTATTTTTATTTTTGGAAAATAAAGGTTTTTAGCTTAATAAATCTTACCTTGTAGAAATTTTTCTATTACAAAATGGGATGGAGCCCCACATCAGGCTCCCTGCTCAGGATGTCTGCTCTTCCCTCTCCCTCTGCCCTTCCCCACTCTTGTCCCCCCCTTTTTCTCTTCTCAAATAAGATCTTAAAAATAATTTTAGTTATATAATATCAGAAGCATTCCTATGTTTTGTGTAATGTCCACTGAAAAGTGTCCAAATTACATACCTGTTCAACACTGGGAAAATTCTGAAGGTATCTCTGATTTGTTGGATCAGTAGAACTACTCCATATTATTTTTTCTTTCAGTGGGTTGTCCATGCAAACAGTTGCTGTGAATTTCCCCTCTATAACTGTTAGCATTGGTGCTTGTTACTAAGGATTTAAAATTGAAAAATTTAGTCTACTTCTTTTACATTTTAGGTGCTTATAAAAATCCATAGGTGATACAAAATTTTTAAGAAGTTTCTTTTTTGACACTATCTTTAGTGTAGATCTGCATCTGGAAATTGGGTTTCAAATACAAAAACAAGTGACCTAAGGGAAAAAAGAAAGACAAGTGAATTATTCTCCAGAAGATGAGAACTACTTCTTCCTCATAATATTACTAATTTTAGTAAACATAAATTCTGAAATGGAGAAATGTTTAGAATCCTTTCTTGTTGAATTGTATGTACCTGGTTTCTAATGGTCACATATATCAAATAAAATATTAATGTTTAAGAAACATGGAGAGAACTTGTTTTCCTTGACAACTTACACAAAAAAAACTGTTAAATACATTTTGTTCTGAAGCATTCTATACTGTGTATATCTTAAGTATTATTTGTGAGTGTCTATCATTTTGTTAAAGATCCCAGAGAATAGAAACAGACCTTAAATAAAAGAGGATTCAAAGAATTTAATGGCTTTTCCAAAATCATGTAAGTTCAGTTAGTGAAAGAGCACCAAATCCCAAACCCATGATATAACTACCTACCCAAATGTGCCCACGTAGACTTATCTTAAACATTAACAGCTAATTTTATTTAACCAGACATACCAAAGAAATAAAATCTTTAATGAGCAAAGAGTAAGATTTCTTTTTAAGGAGGTACTTTTCCTCCTCCTTACTTGAAGTAATTATAGGCCAATTTTATTACATTAAAATCTTACTAGAAACGTTAACAAGCCGTAGGTGATGAATTGGTCCAAATTTTTCCTGATCCCCTGGGGCATAGGATAAGTATTTAATAAATGAAAAGGAATATCTACCTGACCAGGTATTAAAATGCCCTGAGCCAGCTGTAAGCATCCTATGTTACAGGTTTTTAGAAAATGTGTAAAGTAATACTTTGAAGGGAAAAAGTTGAGTTGGACATAGAAGAAGCATCTTACCCCCAAAATATTGACTGTATGATTCAAGGAATATGAAGTTTGTGGCTAATTAACTACTAATTTGCATTTCTAAAGTTGATAAATATGTATTTTTTTATTCACAGCTTTCCCATGGTTTGGCATGGACATTGGAGGGACTCTAGTAAAGCTCTCATATTTTGAACCTATTGATATCACAGCAGAGGAAGAACAAGAAGAAGTTGAGAGCTTAAAAAGTATCCGGAAATATTTGACTTCTAATGTAGCATATGGATCCACTGGTATTCGGGATGTACACCTTGAACTGAAGGATTTAACACTTTTTGGACGGAGAGGGAACTTGCACTTTATCAGATTTCCAACCCACGACCTGCCTACTTTTATTCAAATGGGAAGAGATAAAAACTTTTCAACATTACACACGGTGCTATGTGCTACAGGAGGTGGTGCTTACAAGTTTGAAGAAGATTTTCGCACAGTAGGTATCTTACTCAAAACCAAAAATTGATACCCATTCTCTCTCTTTTTTTTAAGATTTATTTCTTTGGGGTGGGAGGAGGAGCCGAGGAAGAGGGACTAGCAGACTCTGCAGTGAGCACATAGCCCATCTTGGGGCTCAGTCTCACAACCTTGAGATCATAGCCTGAGTCAAAGCCAAGAGTCGGACTCTCAACCCATTGAGCCACCCAGGCACCCCTCTTTAATTTTTAAAATACAAGGCTGTTTCCATCTAGCATAGTTCATAGATTGGTTCCCCATGCTGGATACAGAGGAAGTATGTGTTCATGACCAGCTTTTCATTTGGGGCCCTTAATTACCTTTATAGGCTGAGTAAAAAATTGCCCAGATTTGGGCTTATTGTCCCTAAAATTTGGCAAAACCTGCTAAGTTTAGGGGCTGCCATAAAGCTACAATAAAAGGGGATTTCAATGAATTTGGCAGTATACAAAGCCAAATAAAGTGACGTTTGAATTATTTTCACTGTTATTGCCCTGTGTTTGCATTGCTTTTATGTGTTATCCATATAGTCCTTTCTCCCAGGGCCATCTCTTTCCCTGCGCCTGCCCCTCCAAAATAAAAATCAGCTGAAGCCAGTGTCTTTTGATTAAGTAGACCTCTGAATGAGAGTCCCCATTACCCCTTTATTCTGGTTTTATCCACCAGCCTTACCATGTTCCTATCTCAAAAGGGGTCATTTGGATATGGCAAGAGGACTATGTAAACACTGATTTAAGTGATAGTGGGGGTTTGCCAAGCTTCTAGTCCTTTCCATTAAAATAAAGATGAGAAAGTTGGCATTTAGGGCTACTGAAATTTATTTTCTTTGAAAATACACATGTGACCCATTTAATTTTTTAATTCATATAAGAAATGGATGTTAATAGAACATAATGATTTATATGGCTCACAGAAGTGAGCCCCTTAAACTTTGGGATAGTTTAAAAGTCTAAATTGTTATTTTTTTCTTTTGATGAATAATACTGATTTGTATTTAATTTACTGAGTAATTTGAACATAAATTTCATAAATTTGAGACTAGTTTGCTTGAACATGTGATATTTAGTGTTGTTGTTGTTGTTGTTGTTGTTGTTTTTAAAGATTTTATTTATTTGACAGAGAGAAACACAGCCAGAGAGGGTACATAAGCAGGGGGAGTGAGAGAGGGAGAAGCAGGCTTCCCGCCGAGCAGGGAGCCCGATGTGGGACTCGATCCCCGGTCTCCGGGATCATGACCTGAGCCGAAGGCAGTTGCTTAACCAACTGAGCCACCCAGGCACCCCAATATTTAGTGTTTGACAGAATTCTTATAGAAGCAGTATCCTTGAAGCCAGCTTTTACCTGGTCGTTGAAGTATCAATATTTTATTTTATTTTATTTTATTTTTTTAAGATTTTATTTATTTATTTGACAGAGAGAAACACAGCCAGAGAGGGAACACAAGCAAGGGGAGTGAAGGAGGGAGAAGCAGGCTTCCCGCGGGGCAGGGAGCCCGATGTGGGGCTCGATCCTGGGTCTGACCTGAGCCGAAGGCAGTTGCTTCCCGAAGCCGGGATCATGACCTGAGCCGAAGGCAGTTGCTCAACCAACTGAGCCACACAGGCGCCCCTTCTTTTCCTTTTTTTTAAGATTTTTTATTTATATATTGGAGCAGGAACAGGGGGAGGGGCAGAGGATCCTGCTGAGCAGGATCTCAGACACAGGGCTCTGTCCCCAATCCCAGCTAAAGGCCAACACTTAACTAAGCCACCCAGGTGCCCCAGAAGTATCAATATTTTCTAGTGATGAAGTTCTGTAATAACTGTTTTTATGAAGCTAATACTTGAGCACCTAGTATGTGTCAGGTATTAATGCTAGACACGACTGGGAATAAGACACAGTCTTAGCCTTGAAAGAGTGCAGTATTCTAGACCACACAGATCAGTGAGTTACATTATAATGCCTTAAAATTAATAGTATTGATAGGAAAAGCAGGGCCATGGTAACACCAGAGTAGTATTACCTAACAAGTTCTGGGGAGAATGAAGGCTTCCCAGAGGAAGTGATCTCTAAGTGAGATCTTTTTTACAAATACTTAACAATACATTCTTTACTAACCTGGAATGAATTTAATGATTTCAAACTAGTACCCAACTATAATAGACAGGAAATGAAGGTATTTATAAAATCGGTAGATTCTCTGGTATGATTACATGAGAGGGCATAATGAGATAGTTCTAGGTGCTGGCACTTAAACATCACCATGAATTCTACAAATGCTAGTAAATTAATATGGTATATTTTATTGGAGAATCTTATACCATAAATGGTGTTCGTTACATAACACTCTAAGGAGTTCAAGATGGCGGAAGGCCAGGTGACCGCATGTCGGGGAGTTCCCTAAAGAAAGCTGAATTCCAGCAAAAAAAACCACTATAGGACCACCGTGAACACCCATGAAATCAGCCTGAAATGTGATATTTCGCACTTTTGGATCACCAGGGGAGACAAGGACCATCGGCAAAAAGGTAGAAACAAGAGGGACCGGAGGCTTGCCCCCAGAGACAGGGGAGTGGGGAAGGAAGTCTGCAGAGCTGAACCATTGAAAGCAAACTCCCCCAAACGAAAGTGCTCTGTGAGTGAGGAACAACAGCAGATTACGGCCTGAATCGGGGCGAGACAGAAAAGGGAACACAGCGGAGCCCGCGGCAAGGCAAGGAGACTTTTTAAATTTTAAATTTTTTTTTTCCGCTGCTGGCGCCAGCGCCGCCGCCATTGCCGCCGCCGCCGCCACCCCCGCCACCCCCGCAGCTGCTGTGAGAGGGGCGGGCATGGATTCTATTTTTACGCCGCTGCCTTTCTCTCCCGTTTCTCTCCACCCCGTGGGCCGCGCAGACCCCCCCAGGGAAGGTGATTTTACAGACTTGCGCGGGACCGGAGAGACCGCGGGTCCCGGGGCACAGACAAGGTCACACGATCCAAAAGGAGATGTGGCTTTGAGGTGCGGGAGTGAAGTGACAAGCGGGAGCGGGGGCGGGGGCAGAAATCAATACAACGTCTGCACCAGCCCGGCTGTGACAGGCTGCCAACCGGGAGCCCCTCCTTGTGTAGAGGTTCGCTCTGAGAGGGAGGTCTGGGCGCAGACATCCTGCTTGGACTTGACTTCCTCAACTGCTGAAAAAGACTCAAAAGAACAACGCCCCGGTACCAGAGAATTGTAACCTGATGAGTTGGTTACCATGGAGACCAGCCTCTAGCAAGGGGGCGGAGAGCCACAGCCCAGGTAGAAGAGACCCAAAACAGCCCCGCAGACCCCGCCCCCAGAAAGCAAGCCAGAAGCTCAGGAAGACAACACTCCAATGCGAAACCCCAAATGGGGAGGCTGGGTGAACATGGCGGCGGCCACCAGGCGCTTCCTAAATTCTGCTGCATGAAAGAATGGGTGAATGGTCCTGGTGGCAGGAAGTGTGGACAGATGGATCCACTGAAGCGTTGGGAAAAG
>PITA01029219.1:0-18203 GCA_004023965.1 Spilogale gracilis | reverse complement strand
CTCTTTCCCCAGTTAGGCCAGTCCTTCTCAATCTTCACCTTGCAGCAGAATCACCTGGAGGGCTAGTTAAAACACATCACTGGGAACCATTTCCCAGTTTGAGTACAATAGGCCTTGGTTAGAGAGAGAGGAAAAAAAAAGCATTTCCCAGCCGTAGGTTTGGAGGTCGAACTTGGAAGACTACTGCAGGAGGGCATGTGTGCCATCCTGCCCCTTCCCCTCTCCCGGTAACTTGGTTTCTCTTCCTAAAGGGAGGGTGAAGAAGGAAGCTCAAGGAACATAAACTCTCACTGTCTCTACCACAAGATGGACCATTCAAGAGAGCCAGAAATAACTCGTCAGATGAAGAGTCTCACTTGAAGCCCAGACCGTCTTCTCTCCCAATTACTCATGATAACGTGAAGCTTCCGAGGAGAGAAGGTGCCCCTGAGATGTAAGTGAGGAGGTAACTTGTCACAGAAGTGGGGACCACTTGAGGGCGGGACTGATCAGAGTACTTAAGGGAACAGCCGTCCATGGAAGCCGACCAGCTCATGGATATAAATACCCGCTCCCCAATAGAAAGATCTGGTGGGCCATTTTCACATCATGGGCATCAGTGGGTGGGCCCTTCCTGCCGCCAGGCGCCAGGACTTTTTTAATCACAGGGATATATATGACTCATCTCTGCTTAATAGAAGATCCATGGCAAGAATATTGGGGACCTTCTCTTTCACTGCAAAAAGAAAAAAAGAAATGGCTTCTAGCAGGTGCACATCAGCCAGGATCAGCTTGCCCAAGATTCTCTTACACAATTCGACCACGAGAAACGTGACGCTGCGCTGGCTTCGGGGGCCAGTGAGTCCTGGCTGATGGTCTCCTGGCTTTGAGAACGGGCCTCGACAACCAGACTCGTGTCGTTGGCACACATACGCCGAACAGGTTTTTCCCCTTCAGCCCCTGTACAAATGGACCGTACCTGTGCGTTCCTGGACGAGAAGGGCATTTTGGGGAATGATTTCTTCCCGACCAGGTCCACGCCTGACAACTGTCAGTGCCAGGGGGTGTTCAATGACTTGACAAACTGATCTTTTGTTTCAGCATCTGTTCTTGAGCCTCCTTCCGGCACCAGCAGCTTACACGGCTTTCATGGGCTCCTTCTCGCCTCTTCCAACTGTCTACTAAGGGTTTTCATTTTCCTGTGCTGATGAACTCTCAGCTTTTCGGAGGCTTCTGCTCTACAGACAGCAGTCGGGTACAGCTGGGCCCCCACTGATCCTTGAACACATTCCCATCTGGCTTCCAGACCCAGCACTCCCCCGAAATGTCATATCAAGGGCACCAACCGCCATACCTTATCCAGCCTCTCAGCCGTGAAACGCTCCGTCTTGTAGCCTCTCCAGCTTTCCAAGACACTACATCCCAGGATTTCCCTTGGCCATTCTTCTCACTTTCTTCTGGTAAGAGCTCCTTCCCTAGCCAACCTCTAAATGTTAGCATCTCTTGGAGCTACGTCGCAGCCCTCCCTCCCTTCCCTCTTTCCCTAGGAGATTTTAAACATTTCTATGGCTACAAATACAAAGCATACACTCTGATTTCCCTTTCAACTGCTGATTCGACACCTCTCACAGATGTCTCAACCCTAACATACTCAAAATCAACCTCCTAATTTTCCCTCCAAGCTTGCTCCCTGGCTGGTCTTCCTCGTCTCCATAATTGTACCATGGCTCCCAGAGTGGCTCAAACAGGAAACCTGTTTTTCGTTCTTGATTTCTGCCTTTCCCTCACACCTTACCAGGACCTGTAGATCTAAGCGTCCACATACAGCCCAGACCCCCCCCACTGCTATCACCACAGCCATGCCCCTAGTCCTGGCCATCACCCAGCCCCTGAACCACCACTCCAGCTCCTCGCCTCCACTCCTGCCCCTCTATAAGCCATTTTCCACCATGAGCCGGCGGAATCTTTTTTTCAAGGCACTACATAGCTCCTGGTTTTAAACCCTTTGGTGTTTATGGCACAGGCTGATGGCACAGCCATTTTCCTTCCCCTGGAGCAATGGGGACATGACAGTTTAGTTGGGTGTTCCTATCACCCAAAATTAAAGTTTACCTTCTCCCTTCCAACTGAAGAAGGCCATGTGAATATGTTCTGGCCAAATGACTCCAAGGGGGGGTGTCCTACGGGACTTCTAGGAAGGCCACCCAAAGGCACTGAGCAGCTGGGAGCAGGCCATCATTCTGCCTCTGACTTCCCTTCTTCGGGGCTACAGCAAGGATGTAATGACTAGAGCCACAGCTGCCATATTCGGCCACGATGCCGCCTTCAGGATGGAAGCCACGCCACATGATAGCGGAGCCAAAAAAGGCTGAACGAATAAATGAATCAACAGGAGCCCAGGGCCCTGGATTTCCTACCGTAAGACTCCTTCCAGAGGAGAAAAAAGAATAAACGTTTCTGGTTATAAACAAATCTTTTTTGGGGGGTACTGGGGGATCAGTTGTATGCAGCTGAACCTAAATGCAGATGTACCATGACATCGCTATTAAAACCCAACTCCAGAGCCAGCTGCGTGATTCAGCACAGCCTACCTCTTCAGTCGTGCCTCACCATTCCTGCAACGGGCCAAATGCTTCCCTTCCTTGGGGCCTTACACAGGCTCTTCTCTTTCCCCTTCTCTCACCCGCCCCAGACCTTCCTGTGACTGGCTCTTATGCGTCCATCTGGTCTTGGCTTAAAGGTCACTTCCTCTCAGAGGTCATTTCTGGCGCCCCCATCTAAGTGTGTCCTACCCAGCTACACTCTAACTCAGTATCCGGTTTTTGTAGTAGCACTTTCTGCCTTTGCAAATATTCTTTTTTCTCATTGAACTTCTAGTGTGTGTGTGTGTGCGTGTGTGTGTCCCGGGTGGGGCCACAAGCTGCCAGAGCAGGAATGTGGTCTGGGTGTCTCTGGCTCACTATTATATGCCAGCAGGGAGTCCAGGCCAGGAGACAGGGAAAAGGAAGGAACGGGCCTCAGGAAGCTAAGTCAGAAGATGCTGCAGTTTCCACCTTACCCCACGGTGGATCACTCACTGGGGGGGTCCTCTGCGTGGGATGAGGACGAGCAAGCATCTGCAAGAGGAGCCTACCTGGTGAGGAACTGCAGTCACTTGTCGACAACAGGAACCAAGCTGCCAGGCCTGAGAATGAGCCACCACCCCAGGCAGGCGACACACAGCCACAGACCCAGCCACACCCTGGAGAACTCAGCAGGCACCATGCGGCCAGGGTCATCTCACGAAGACGCTCCTGGAGCTTATGTGACATAAGAAATACTGAGTGTCTTAAGGGGCTACGGTCTGGTGCAATCTGTTACTCAACAATAGACAATTAATATCATTTCTATCATTTAAATTTGGTAATAATCATTTTGCCTGTAGACAATGACAACTGATCTAAAATGTGAAACACACGAAAGAGTTCATGTGAGAGGATGATAAACTTATTGTTGAATATTTTAGAATATTTTAAAAACGTATCCAAGCATATTTTGCATTAAAAATGTCTCTAATAGGCATGAAGGAGAACAGGCATTCTGAAAAGACTATATAGTCCCATCATTTATCCTCAACAAGCTGAAAAACTACAAAAACAGGGAAATAACTTAAATTTTGACCCTCCTCAGAAAATGTCATTTCAGAAAGTCAGAATTCAGAAAACCACCCTCTGCCACAGTGTTCACTGTAAAAATACAAAATTTTGAGGCTCAAAGCAACTAAGAAACTCGAATCTTTTGAGTCCCTTTGTCTGTACGCTGATCAGGCTATCCACGTCTCTATCTCCCGCGTAGCTCCCGTTACTGCTCTCTTCTCCCATGTGGCTATGCAGGGGGGTGTTAAAGAATGAGAAGGCTGAGCTGGCATCGGGATGGCATACGGGACTTGGTGCTCTCAGTCATACAACTTGGGCTGTCCCTGCTCTCGGCACAGAGCCTTCCTTGCTCATGCGTGCTTGAGTTCATTTCACCTGCGTAGGGAGCAGTACATGGGTTTGGGCCAAAGCCCTCTATCGTCATAATACTGTTCAGTGGCTAGAGTGTCCTCTTTGATTGTGGGTCCCAAACTACAGCAAATGCACCTATTCTGAGAATACGAAAATTCTTTTTTTTTAAGATTTTATTTATTTATTTGACAGAGAGAAACACAGCCAGAGAGGGAACACAAGCAGGGGGAGTGAGAGAGGGAGAAGCAGGCTTCCTGCCAAGCAGGGAGCCCGATGTGGGGCTCAATCCCGGAACTCCAGGATCATGACCTGAGTTAAAGGCAGATGCTTAACGACTGAGCCACCCAGGCGCCCCAGAATATGAAAATTCTTATGAAAAATTTTAACTAGCCCAGCAAGAGAGGAGATTAATAAAGGCAAGAGCAGAAACCAGTGAACTAGAAACCAAAAGAACAACAGAACAGATCAATGAACCTAGGAGTTAGTTCTTTGAAAGATATAAGATAGATAAATCACTGGCCAGATTTATCAAAAAGAAAAGAAAGGGGCTCCTGCATGGCTCAGTCAGTTAAGTGGCTGCCTTCAGCTCAGGTCATGGCCCCAGAGTCCTGGGATGGAGTGCCATGTGGCATCAGGCTCCCTGCTCAGCAGGGAGTCTGCTTCTCCCTCTAACCACCCCCCTCTTATGCGTGCTCGCTCGTGTTCTCTCTCTCTAATAAATAAAATCTATAAAAAAGAGAGACAGAAGACCCAAATAAATAAAATCATGAATGAAATCACAACCAACACTGAAGAAATACAATTATAAGAACATATTATGAACACCATATTATGAGCAACGAACAGATTAGGCCACCTGGAAGAAATGGATGCATTTCTAGAAACTTAAACTGAAACAGGAAGAAACAGAAAACCTGAACCGGCCCATAACCATCAAGGAAATTGAAGCAGTAATCAAGAATCTCCTCACTCCACCTCTGAAACTAACAATACATTATATATTAATCAAATTTAAACTAAAAAATAGTTAAAAAAAAACAAACTTTTAACTAACTGTGTCTTCATTCCTATTAAATGTTTTCTTTATTAGGTTACAATTTACAGGGGCGCCTGGGTGGCTCAGTTGGTTAAGCTACTGCCTTCAGCTGAGGTCATGATCCCGGAGACCTGAGACTGAGCCCCACATCAGGCTCCCTGCTCGGCGGGAAGCCTGCTTCTCCCTCTCTCACTCCCCCTGCTTGTGTTCCCTCTCTGGCTGTGTTTCTCTCTGTCAAATAAATAAAATCTTTAAAAAATATAAAATTTACATATAATGAATTCAAGTGTATAATTTGATGAGTTCTAATAAATGCATGCACCCATAAAAATAACACCTAAGTCAGGACACAAAAAGCTATTAGCACCTGAGAAATTTCTCTTATGCTCTTTTCCAAGTAATCTCCCCCTTAGAGGCAGCTACTCTTTTGATTTATATCACCATACCAAATATAATCTTTCAAGAATTAATGAAAATATCTTGTGAGTCATCTTGATGAATATCTCATAACCTAATTACTCTGCCATTTTATATCCATAATCAAATTGAGATCAGGTAATAATAAAATAAATTTTGAGCTGATAAAAGAAAAAAGAACAAAAGCATAAACAATACATTTGGGTTCTGGTAGCATGGGTATGTTGAAATCAAAAGAACTTATGATATAATGGCCAGTACCATATTTGCATTAGAACCAGCCACTTAGGGCACCTGGGTGGCTCACTGGGTTAAAGCCTCTGCCTTCAGCTCAGGCCATGATCTCAGGGTCCTGGGATCGAGGCCCAAGTCAGGCTCTCTGCTCAGCTGGGAGCCTGATTCCTCTTCTCTGCCTGCCTCTCTGCCTACTTGTGATCTCTCTCTGTCAAATACATAAATTTATTTGCACCAGCATATCATTATAATCGTTTCTGTTGTTTTTGTCTGTGTGAGATGTGTAACCAGTTTTGGGGTTTACACATGCACAAGAGTTATAAAGTGATCCGGACAAGTTTTGTGTTTTCACATATTTAAGTAATGTTAAATAAAAATTAAGGCCACAATAATTTTTTTCTTTTAAAAACTGTCATTATACTACTCAACTTTGAAAACATTGCTTTAGTCTAAATGTGCATCCTGACGGAATCTAGCTACCAGGGACTTGAGGTCATCACTAACTCTTTGCAGCCAGGGGAAGATGGCCCACTTCTCTCAGCTGTCTTCCCAATCTTCTCAAGCCTAATTCCACCCAACGAACCTAAGGGCATTCCAGCCCACACAACCTGTTCTTCTCTCACTGTGTGCAGCAGGCAGCATAGATCTGTGTCTCACCGAGAATTATTCCTGGCTTCCTCACAACACCTAAATCCTATAACATGTGCAAAATTAATAATAAATACTTTCTGAGTGAATACAGAATAGTTCTATAGAAATGGGAAAATAACATACTAAATGTGGCTACTTAATATCTGAAATTAAACACAGTATCTAGGTATGGGACAGGGTTTCTTAAACAGGAGTTCATAAAATGCCTAGAAATGTATAATAAATTTTGTGTTTATAAACTTTCCGTTATAATGTATTTTGTGTTAAAATAAATTCTTGTGTTTTGTGTTCTTTCTCAAGAGAGGGTCCATGGCTTGTTTTCTTCTGATCTCAAATGGAACATTAGCCTTAAAAGACAGTAAGAAATTATAAGGATATGAAAAGTTCAGCTGGCGTCACATTTCTCCACATTAAAGCCACCACGCCCCATGAACGTGGCCAACGAGGCTGAAATAGTGAGATAATTGGGGAGAAAAAATAGTAACAACAAGAAATAGTAAGCTAAAAGTTAAATTACACTGTTATATATATATCTAAACAGGTTCAACTCAAAAACAAGAATATTCTACTTTTTTCTATCTCATCTGTACACTGGAAATTATAAAAATATGACTATCTCAAAAAGTAAGGCTTATTTAACTTTGACACAGAACTATCATGCGGGATGCGTGGGCCACATAGTTGGTTAAGCATCTGGATCTTGATTTTAGCTCAAGTGATGATCTCAGGGTCCTGGGATGGAGCCCTGCGTTAGGCTGCATGCTCAGCAGAGTCTGCCCGAGATTCTCTCCCTCTCCCTCTGCTCCTCCTGTTCATGCTCTCTCTCTTTAAAATAAATAAATAGGGGCGCCTGGGTGGCTCAGTTGGTTAAGCGACTGCCTTCGGCTCAGATCATGATCCCGGAGACCCGGGATCGAGTCCCACATCAGGCTCCCTGCTCAGCGGGAAGCCTGCTTCTCCCTCTGTCAGTCCCTCTGCTTGTGTTCCCTCTCTGGCTGTGTTTCTCTGTGTCAAAGAAATAAATAAAATCTTTTAATAAATAAATAAATAAATAAATAAATAAATCTTTTTTTTAAAAAAATCACCATGAAATAGTCAATAAAATCAATGAAAATGCTACAATGAAGCAAAATATTTGCTGTTGCAATTTTAAAATGAAAAAACTTAAATTACTTGTCCACTAAGCAATAATTTTTGCAAGTAATATGAAAATATTTTACTTTTAATCAATAAAATGGAATGAAGAAATAGAAATGAGCTTAAAAGTGCATGTGTGCTCATAGGCCTCCTCAAACCATCACTTTGACATAAGTTTATTATTCTGCATTTTCTTTAAATCACTGCTAATAGCATTGTATATGGTATATGCTAATAGAATCATAGATTAATTTCTATTATACACATTTTCAGTAGCCTTTTTTCATGATACATAGCAGTAAGTCATTACATTCATTAAAGAATCCATCTCTGCATTTCTATAATAAAAATAATATGAATTATAAACACTAGCATAAATAAGTTCCAAATCTCAGGCTACAACACCCTTACAGGATCATTAAGGATCATTAGTGATCATGAGTCCTTCAGCGTCATGATGAAACAAGAAACCAGAGAGAGTACAAAATGTTAAGAACTAAAAAGCCACAATATGGAGGCAACCTACGTGTTCATCAGTAGATGAATGGGTAAAGATACAGTAATATACAGAGACTAGGACACAGCCATAGAAAAGGATGAGCTCTTGCAATCTACAGCGTGGATGGACCTAGAGGGCATTATGCTAAGTGAAATAAGTAGACTGAAAAAGACAAATGTCCTCATATGTGAAGTCTTAAAAATAAATAAATAAACAGGGTGCCTGGGATGGAGCCCCACATCGGGCTCCCTGCTTTTTCCTCTCCCTCTGCCTGCTGCTCCCCCTGCTTGTACTCTCTCTCTCTCTCTGTCAAATAAGTGAATAAATAAAATCTTTAAAAAAATAAATCAAGAAACAGAAAGCAGAATGAGAGTTACAAATATAGAGAACGAACACATCGTTTGTTGCCAGAAGGGAGATGGAGGGATAAGCAAAATGGGTAAAGGGGAGTGGCAGATACAGCCTTCCTGTTATGGAATGAATAAGTCAGGGGAAGAGAAGGCACAACGCAGAGAATACAGTCAGTGGTACTGTAAGAGCCATGTATGAGGACCGATGGGCGTCACACCTGTGGACCGCACAGCACAATGTACAGAGATGTCGAATCACCACGTAGTACACCTGAAACTAATGTCACATTTTGTGTTGGCTATACTCAAATTTAAAAAAAAGTTTTTTTAAAAGAACTAAAGTCGTGGCACCTGGGTGGCTCAGTTGTTAAGTGTCTGCTTTGGTCTGGGTCATGATCTCAGGGTCCTGGGATCCAGCGGGAAGCCTGCTCCTCCCTCTCCCACACCCCCTGCTTGTGTTCCCTCTCTCACTGTATCCCTTTCTGTCAAATAAAGAAATAAAAATATTGAAGGAAGGAAGGAAGGGAGGGAGGGGGGGAGGGGAGGGAGGATGGATAGATTAAAGGCACCTAAGTATGATGAGAAAATATAAGCACAGTGATCCCTTTTTTATTCACAAGTATCAGAAGGTTAAGCCGCGTCGCCCAATGCTTGCTCGCGGCTGAGGCAGACCCCCAGAACAGCGGTGAGAGTGTAATGATAAAGTTATGGCCCAGAGAAAAGAGATCAGCAACACTCCTCAACAAATCACACAGAAAAAGCAGCAACACTCCATTTTGTTTTTTCAAAGAACTGATCCAATATAATGAGACACCTCAGCAAGAAGGCATTCGAGTGGAAAAGGAAGAGGAGAAAACAAGAGGGTCTGTATGTATTTGTAGCTACATGGCGGTAAAAACATCATTTTTTTTCTAGTTTAAATCAGTACCCATTACTATGCAAAGATATTAGCACACATTGTATCATTTAAATGTTTAAGATCCACCAAAGAAAGAAAATCTTGGGTTGGAGGCTATGATGTGAGTTCTTAAAACCAATTTTAAAGATTTTATGTAGTTTTCCTACTCAAATAAGCAGCTTACAAAGTTGCAGCCTTGCGCTCCAGCCTTCAGAGCAGTGTATTTGGAATATCTCAATACCTTAGATTTGGAAGTGGTTGTGGAGGATTTAAAATTATTTATGAAGGTTAAAAGCACCAGCCTTTGCAAGCAAGCATTAAGTTCGGCCTCCAGAGACTCTCGAATTCCAAAGTGCTTCTCACAGCCTCGCCTAGAGACAGAATCCCAAAGTAATCCTTTCCCAGGTACCAAAAAAAAGGCATCAAACACTGCTAGCTTTTCCTTACACAATCAAGCACAATACTCCCTCCAAAAGCCAGACTCCGCTAGACTTCTCCTGGGCCTTTGTCACAGGGGCCGAATGCCATCCGAGCCGCCGAAACCCACTCAGCCTGCCCTACTTACAGACAGCACTCGGCCACACGAAGCCAGGCAGGCACGGGCAGTGACTCAGCTAGCTGTGAGCCCGTGGTTCGTCCTCCCTGATGGAGACTGAATGATGTACAGCAAAACGCAGGCTGACAAACAGGCAATCTAACTTTAGAATGATTTTCTTACTCTCCAGGAACACAGAGGCAACAAAAAGAGCTCTAAAAGTTAGTTTTTACTATTTCAAAAGCCCTACAGAAATTGTATTATAAAGTATATAAAGGTCGTAGAATCCAGCAAGAAAATAAATTGATAAGGCTTTTGTGAGAATTAGACTGCAAGGTTGGTAAAACAGCCCGTGCTGACGGTACAGCAGCTGTGACACAGGGGGAAATGGGGACACAAACAACTACTTAAAAAACAATTTAGTGGGCAAAATTTCAAAACACTGGGTCAGAAGATTAAAAAAGAAAATCAGGAATAGCCTTAAAAACTCAATGCATGACTATATATTTAAGCAAAGATAATTTACCTTAACATCCTGCTTAAACGTTAAATATAAATTTCTTCTCCTTGGATCAAAAATATCTATTTTTAAAAATATTTAATTTAGGGGCACCTGGGTGGCTCAGTTGGTTAAGCAACTACCTTCGGCTCAGGTCATGATCCCGAAGACCCAGGATCGAGCCCCACATCGGGCTCCCTGCTCGGTGGGAAGCCTGCTTCTCCCTCTCTCACTCTCTCTGCTTGTGTTCCCTCTCTAGCTGTGTTTCCCTCTGTCAAATAAATAAATAAAATATTTTTTTTTAAAAATTTAATTTATAAAATGCCTATTTACTAGAATATATATCCAATATCATTCCTAAATAAAATCTACGGGACTCTTGGGTGGCTCAGTCGGTTAAGTGCCTGTCTTCAGCTCAGGTCATGATCCCAGGTCCTGGGATTGAGTCCCGCATCGGGCTCCTTGCTCAGCAGGGAGCCTGCTTCTCCCTCTGCCTGCCTGTGTGTCTCTCTCTCTCTCTGACAAATAAATAAAATCCTTATTTTAAAAATGTTAAAATAAATAAATAAATAAATCACATTTTAAAAAGCTATGATGGATAATGCTATCAGGCCACTTGCAAACAGTTATAACAATTATTACTTTCTCTGTTTTATTCAATATTTATGTAAATTATTCAGTTATAGATTATTAGGTACTAAGACAAAATAAAGACACGATTAGGATTTCAAAGTTTCAAAAATATAAAAGTTTTTTGGAAGCTGAATCAATGCAGTTCTGTAATTTGTTTTCTTCCCATACCGTTCTGAGGCATAGAAGAATAAAATAAAGGCACAATCCAGCCAGAGACCTAATGCAACACTGGGACATGGAAGTGCGTTAATGAGAAGAGCCCAACACTGGGTTGTGCAGGGTTGTTGAGTGACTCATCTCAGAAAACAGGCTGAACTGAAAAGCAAGAACAAAGATCACAGAGCAAAGGGTTTAGGGGAACAGGGGACACGGTGGATGAGGAGACTGTTCAGGGTAGGGAACTGCAGGGTCCCCAGCCGGATACAGTTCAACCCAGGTCTTCGGATTACACAGCCAGTTAACAGAGTAAGAGCCGTGGACTGCATGCATGCTAAAAGAACCAAAACGATATGTGAGACAGAGCAAAGAACTCGGCCTACGAGTTGAAATAATCCAGTGATGTGTAGAAGAGACACACCACAGCAGAAGATGGGGATGCCTGAGGCCCAGAAGAAGGCACTAGGCTGGTCCAGTGACTCCGAGCCATTGAGGGAGCCGGGGACTGGAGTCTTTTAAAGCCAGTGATCCCATGAAGAGGTCACTGAGAAACCACCTCATCACAGTCTCCTGGTTTTCTTCCCAGCTCTGCAGTCTTGCCTAATCTGTCTTCTAGGAAGGAGTCTGTAACACTGGTGTTCCCAAGAGATGTCTCCTCCCCGTCCACGCTACCTCTTCTTCCTTTCATCGTTCAATCATCGTGCACCGGCATATATCTCCCAAATCTACGTGCACAACCTAAATTTTTTTCTAGACTCCAAACCACTGGGCTCCTCCATTTAGACTCCTTTTTTTTTTTTTTTTTAAGATTTTATTTATTTCTTTGACAGAGAGAAACACAGCTAGAGAGGGAACACAAGCAGAGGGACTGAGAGAGGGAGAAGCAGGCTTCCCGCCAAGCAGGGAGCCGGATGTGGGGCTCGATCCTGGGTCTCTAGGATCATGACCTGAGCTGAAGGCAGTCGCTTAACCAACTGAGCCACCCAGGCGCCCCCATTTAGACTCCTTGATGGTGCCTCAAGCTCAGCATGACCAAAACTGAACTCCTCCTCCTCATGGATCCTGGGCCCAGACTGCCTGGTTTAAATTCTGGCTCCCCCATCTTCTGGCCATGCGTCTTTTCTTGGGCCGCTGGTCTTTCCACACCTTTGCCTTTGTTTTCTCATCTATAAAATGAGTATCAAGGGCACCTGGGTGGCTCAGTTGGTTAAGCAGCTCAGGTCATGATCCCAGGTCCTGCGATCGAGCCCTGCATCAGGCTCGCCGCTCAGGGAACACTCTGTTTCTCCCTTTTCCCCTGCCTGTGCACTCGTTCGCTCTCTGTGTGTCAAATAAATAAATAAAATCTTTTAAAAATAAAAAAATAAAATGGGAATCAATTCTAGTTCCTACCTCACAGAGCCATGGTGAGAATTCAACAGTATAGTGCATATCCAGTGCACACAGGGCACGTTTTACCTGGGGAATAAGTAGTAATACTCTTCTTCCCCTCCTGACATTCCCCATCTCAGGGGAAGGCACCTTGTCACTCAGCAGGTGACCAGGCCACGAATCTAGACAACATTCTCCCTCTCCTCCAGTTTCCATGTCCAAGCTGCCATTCTACAATCTAGATATCTGCTGAAGATATTTACTTCTTCTTTCTACTAGCTCTATTCTACTTTGGGCCCCGCATCATCTCTTGTCGCCAAACTGCCCTCCATTGTTGACCTTCTGATATCTGTTTTTCAGACAATACAGAGAGTACAAATCTCATCACTTGACAACGTCTTTAAATTTCTTCAGTGGCTTCCCACCGCAATCAGAACGAAGTCCAAAACACTTTGTGTGACTGGCCAGGCCTCGCAGGAGGTGCCTCTGACGCCATACCCACCTCGGTCCTTACCACCTCCTATAAGGACACAGGTTGAACTTCTTTCAGTTCCTGGAAAGCACCATGACCTCTCATACCTCCTGCTGTTTGCAAATGTTGTCTTCTCTCCCTAGAACATGCTTTTCCCTCCTCTTCATTCGGCTAAATGCTAAGCATCCTTCAATGCTTCCACACTCCAGGAAGCCTTCCCCACCTGCCTAACCCCAGCAGTCTCATGTGCCCTTCTATGCCTTCCAGTAACGCCCTCCGTGTTTACCCTCATCGTTCATGCCACCATATTAGAAGCAGCCCCAGTAAACTGGAAATTCCATGAAGGCAGGGAGAAGGGCTGTCTTGTTCAGCAGGGTGTCCCCAGCACAGAGCAGATGGCCTGTATATATTAAGACCTCAGTAATGATGACGACAGAAGGAAGGAGAGGAGCACTGAAAAGTGCCCTTAAAGAAAAGGATTATCAGCTCCATGTTCTTGATGAGAAAAGAGAGACTTAGAATGCTTAAATAACTTGTCCACGGTGAAGGCCATGGAGCCGGAATCTAGAAACTATATTATTAAGGCCAATGTGTTTCTGTGGGAAACCCATGCAACCGTACGGCAGACGTCCTGATACTCTGACTCTGCCACTTACTACCTGTAGACACCTCTGTCGGCCTCTCCTTTCTTTTTCTTTTACATTGGTTAAATGATGACCATAATACCTACTTAGGAAGGTCATTATTAATGTTGAAAAAGTGACAAATGAAAATGTTTGGCCTTGGGAAAGTACGCCTAACTGCTGAAACTACCCGACAATATGTGGGACAGCTGTCATCTCTGGCCGAGTACAGTGCCTTCCGGCAGGGCTATAATAAGAGAATCCAGGCTGGCCAGCGGGGGCAGCCGCAACCTATCACCCTCCCTGTCTGACGTGCTATGCCCTAGTCTTATCTCCAAAAGGGAAGATGAACTTAAAACATGTTCCAGAATTTCACTCTGAAGATATTTCACAAGTGGGGTTTCCTTTTAGAAACATAAAGTCTGCCTTTTCCCAATTTCACCTTAAAATCCAGAAAGCTATGAAAAGTATATTTCGAATTTATAAAGGGCAAAACCCAGAATGCTCTTCCCTTTTATACTTTTCTAAATTCCTTTACACTCCTTCTTCATTTAGTTCCCATAAGCATCAGCCTCATTTTCCAAATTAACAGAATGAGGCTCAGATAATAAAAGTGGCTAAGACAGGATTACACACCAGATGTCAGTTCGCATATCAATGCGCCTTCCTGCACAATCACACTGTGGAGTTCCTAACTAACCAAAAAATGATGTACTTATTTCAGATAAACTTACTCTTTAAAGTTCATGGAAATACCTTAATTCTCTAAGGATATTTTTAAGTTATGGACCATCAATAACTTTTGTTTGTATGTTTGGTCAATGCTAACCAGAACTATCTATCAAGTCATTATGTGTGGTTAAAACAAGTGTGCAGGGCGCCTGGGTAGCTCAGTTGTTAAGCGCCTGCCTTCGGCTCAGGTCATGATTCCGGAGTCCTGGGGTCGAGTCCTGCACCGGGCTCCTCGCTCAGCTTTTCCATCTCTCACTCCCCTGCTTGTGTTCCCAATGTCTCTCTGTCAAATAAATAAATAAAATCTTGAAAAAAACAAACAAATGTGCAGTCATGGACGTAGCAAGGAAAGTATTAACACATTAAATAAAGAGAGAACTAACAATCACCCTCTTGGAAGGGTGGAGGAAGAAGTCTGACAAATACGAAAACCCTTACTGTTGGCTAATACTCATCCTCATTATTGGACTGTCATTCTCTTGGACCGAGTCCTGCAGAACAAAAAGCTCAAGACGTTTAAAGATGCAGCATAGCTTGTAATGCCCTTCCTTCAATTATTAGAAAATGCTTATTAATGGTCCAGACTGAGAGGATGTTTTAAATCATTTAGACTTTTCTGGTCAAGATCGCTCAGAGCCCTTATGAAGGAATGCAGCTGCTCTATCCACTTCGATAAGCCACAGCTGCCTTAAAAAGAGGACAGAAAATGTTCTAGCATCCTGAGGCCTGGACACACGTATCGTAGCCTTAAGGATACTGTCTGTGTACCTCCTGAGCACAGAAATTCAAAGATGGGTCTGAAAGTCTACTCTGTTTGTGATACATAATGGCCAAAAATCCTTTCAAAAACCAGTGAAAAGGCAAGGCCCAACAACAGTTGTCATTTCTCTTGCTAAAAGACCTTGCACCTGTACCAACTTTAGTCTAAGAGGCTTTGAAGTACAGTCAATCTTAAGTTATTAGCATTTGCTAAACATCTACTACATGTTTATTATATAAAATGATCCACACTAATGAAGAGAAGCCTGGCAAAACTCCAGCCCATCTAAAAACCACTGATCGGACATTTTAGAATGAACAATGTTATTTGTAATCGAAAATGGGACTGGAAAATCAGTGCCTACAATAATGACCTGAGAAGGACGACAGAGACTCTGAAAAGAGCCTGAAGTTTCATTTACAGAGAGGCGACAGCTGGAACCAGACAGCTCATGAGATCTGTCAAGCAGAAAATGTAAGGAAAGAGGACTTCTAATGAAGACGTAACCCCACCAACTAACCACTCCGGCTCCAAACATATAAACATGACAAGTATTATATAAACAGAATTTGTAAAATGCAGAACAAAGAAAATTATAATATAAATAGAGCCAAAAAATGACCTCAGTAAAAATTTTCTCATGGATGAGAAAGTCTTATAGCATTATCAATGCTCCCAAAATTGGTCTATAAATTCAAAATAATTCTAATCAAAATGAAAATAAAACTTTCATGAAAATTGACAAGCTGATATCAAATTTTAGAGAAGACCATCAATAGCTAAGGTAGTTTTAAATAAGAGGGGAAGTTTGCCCTGAGTATCAAGAAGATTTATAAAGTCGTAGTATTAGTATTGAAACAAGGATACAAAACAGGTTACTAAAACCAGACAGAAAGCCCAGAAACAGACCCAAATATATATATACATAGAAACTTGATATGCAAAATTAAAATAAACAGGGGAAGAACAAATTCAAATACCCAATAGAAATATGTATAATTGAGGGGCACCTGGACGGCTTAGTTGGTTGCATTTTGGACCCTTGGTTGCAGCTCAGGTCATGATCTCAGGGCAGTGTGATGGAGCCCTGCCTCAGGCTCCGCACTCACTGGGGAGTCTGCTTGAAATTCTTTCCATCCTCCTCTGCCCTGCCCCTCCCATCCATGCACGCACTCGTAAGTTCGCACTCTCTCACACATGTTCTCTCCCTCTCAAATAAATTTTAAAAATCATTAAAAATAAAGAAATATAGGGGCGCCTAGGTGGCTCAGTTGGTTAAGCAACTGCCTTCAGCTCAGGTCATGATCCCGGAGACCCGGAATCAAGCCCCACATCGGGCTCCCTGCTCGGCGGGAAGCCTGCTTCTCCCTCTCTCACTCCCCCTGCTTGTGTTCCCTCTCTGCCTGTGTTTCTCTCTGTCAAATAAATAAAATCTTAAAAAAAACAAAAACAAAAACCACCTCCCCAAAGGAGAGTCACTTTCTCCAGGCAAGATTTATAATATTCCTCCTCTCAGAATATGCAATTCAAATTAAAAATACTGAGATACAAATAAAATCTTAAAAAAAAAAAAAACACTGAGATACTAGTATAAGGAAATCCAAAGTAGTTTTGATTGTACCAGTAATAATTACAGGAAATAATACAACTTTTTGAGAACTTATAAGACTGGCAATACAGTTTTCTAAAATGGCGTTTATAACTTTTTATGACATATGAAATATACTTTTTCCAGATAACTTTTCAGAAAAAGAAGAAAGGAATGAGGACACAGTTGCTGTGGGGGGTGGGCTGGTGCAGAAACATGTTCTCATTCTGCCTACTGGATACGTCCACTGCTGTCGCCCCAGCCCCTCCAAGCCCCAGGTGAAATAACCAAAAGATAATTAATACCACCTACCAACTATGGATGACCACCACCTCCTTTGGGAGATTTCACCCAGAGCTAGATGCGTAATCAAATGTCTTTGGAAGCCAGGCACCGAAAAGTAGGAAGTTTCTGCAGAGTAGGGACCATTCACGGGGATATTCCCACCCCAAGCAAAGCCACACAAATTCTATTTTTGTGTAAATACTGTGCTGGGCTATAACATAAGGTTGTTTTATAGAGATTCCGGGGGGTTAAATCTGCCCACAAGCTTATCTTTTATAAGTACTGATTAAATAAATCCACACAGATTTGCTTCACCCTTCAGACTAACTCCATTAACAACTGCATTCAATAGGTCAATTTGTTTGTGTGTTTTTAGTTCTTTTTAGTGGGCATGTCGTGATTTTATGGCATCTGCCCACTGATCCTCTAGATTGAAGTCAGCCCTTCTACATTCCGTGACAGAACCTCCCGATCTTCCCCATTTCTTGCGCATACAGAAGGAGTATTGGAAGTAGCACCACGGGGAAGAACAAAAGGCTGTTGTTCCCTGAGAGGACCAGTGGCCTGGGCGCCAGCCAGCTCTGAGCCCGAGAGCATCCTTGTACCTGAAGCTCACCCACTGCGGCACACAGAGTTGGAAGCTCTGCTCTGTGTGGTTCTATTCAAATACCCAAAAGCAACACAATACAATGGTTAAGAGGAAACCTGGGAGTTGACAGTCTGGGCTGAATCCTTGCTCTACCACTCGTTAGAACGTGACCTTGGGCAGATTACTCAATCACACACACCATGCCCCAGTTTCCTGTCTGTAGAGAACAGAACTAGTATGAACTACATAGAGTTATCAGCACTCAATGAAAGGACTAATGTTTTTAGAATGGTACCTGACACGGAAGGAATGTGCCAGTTTTCACTGACATAAATTACCAGCGGATCAAAAGCAAATTCATTTTTTTTAAGATTTTATTTATTTCTTAGAGAGAGAGAGATCACAAGTAGGCAGAGACAGCAGGCAGAGAGAGAGGAGGAAGCAGGCTCCCTGCTGAGAGCCCAATGTGGGGCCTCGATCCCAGGACCCTGAGATCAGGACCTGAGCTGAAGGCAGAGGCTTTACCCACTGAGCCACCCAGGTGCCCTCAAAAGCAAATTCTTTTTTTTTGTTGTTAAAGATTTTATTTCTTTATTTGACACAGAGAAACACAGCGAGAGAGGGAACACAAGCAGGAGGAGAGAGAGAGGGAGAAGCAGGCTTCCCGCCGAGCAGGGAGCCCGATGTGGGACTCGATCCCGGGTCTCCAGGATCATGACCTGAGCTGAAGGCAGTCGCTTAACCACTGAGCCACCCAGGCGCCTCCTCAAAAG